>MU858277.1:0-53997 GCA_033297075.1 Rhypophila decipiens | reverse complement strand
TTGGATTTCTCTGAGGTAAATTGGATTAGTGCCAGGTTACGAAAGGATTAGTGCCTGAATACGAGAGTATTAGTGCCTGTTTATTAACTCTCTAACTATGTCAAACCCCAAGTACGGGTAAGCTGTCAAAAATATCCAAGAAGTTTAACCCAAAGCACTTCACAAGAAGCCCAAAAAGCCAAATTCGTCCGTTCCCTAACACCTCACTCCACAGCCATCACGTAAAAAAGAAAAAAGGAAAGAAGAAACAAGAAATCTAATCATAATCAGGATGCTCATAATACTCCAACAGCGGAACCTGCGATCTCTCCTGCATAATCACATCCGCCTCCTCCTTCTTCCCCTCCGACCTGAGATACTCCTCCAACCTCAGCGCAGTCTGCAGCCAAAACTGGTCCTTGGGCGAAGCAAGACTCTTGCGCCTATAATCCGCCGCCTTGGCATGTTCCCCGTTAGAATCCGCAATCGACGCCAGAAAATGATAGGCGCTAAAAAACAAATAGCGATCGACGTATTCCCAGTGATTGACCGGCTGCCCTTTATTCTTGTCCTTGTTTTCGATTCGCAAGAGCACGCCAGAGAGCATGTAATGTGCTCGCATGGACGACTCTGCCGACACGCGGAAAAGAGGAATGTACATGCGCACGAGTAGCTGTTCTAGCTCGAGGATGCGCTGCGTGGTCAGTACCTCGCCGCGCTCAGCAAGAGATCTTTGGACGGAGAGAGAGAAATCGCTGATGAGGTTTTGGACGATGGATTTCTCGGGGTTCATGAGGATCACGTAGCCCCGTTTCAGGTGGATTGTTACGTGGTCTTGTTCCCCGCGCACTCGACCGACCATGTCGATCCACAGCTTCCACCCCTTGTCGATGTATAATTGGAGCTGGTCGGGGTCCCGCTGGGCGAGCTTGTAAAGGTTCTTGGCGATTGTCGAGATGGGGTGGCCGTACATCTTGACGTGGGTTAGTTGGTGGAGGTATCTGGTGAAGATTAGGAGAATGTCTGTCCAGCCTAGGTTGAGAACTAGCTGCGGGACAGCGAGACAGCAGTCCCAGATGGCTTGCACGTCGAGGCCGGTGGCGATGGCGTCTTCGATCTGGAGAAAGGCTCGTCGCAGAACTTCGCCGCCGAGTTTGGTCCGGTCATTGCGAAAGTGGTCGAGGGCGATGCTGACGTTTTGGAGAATTGAGTTTTCCTGGGCTCGCAGGATGTCGTGAAATCCCGAGCCGGATCGCCAGGGCGTCTCGTGCTCTGACCATTTCGAGATGTACGTCCTGTATTCGTTCAGAGTTGACTCGACGTACAGGATGTCTTCGTTTTGGTACAAGAGGCGGAATATCTCGATGGCCTGGGATGGATGTCGTCTCCGGTGGAAGGAGGATGGTTTCACTACATGGTCGGGTGCGCCGCCTCCTATCATGCCACAGTTGGTCCGCCTTGTCGGTCTTGACTTTGTCGCCTTGAACTGGCCGGAATTGCTGCTGCCTGACTTGTTGTATTTGGTCCATCTCCACTTGGCAAACTGTCCTTTGTACATGCGCGCCCTGGATTACGGATACCGGTCTGAGTCAGCAAGCTTACGTGATGGGCGGTGGTGTTCATACATACGTGGCTTTGAAGTTGTGGGTTTGCAACATGATATTGACAACATCATTAAGGATGAGGTTCTTGTTCATGTAAAGATCTTGGATAATGTCCTTCTTGGCCTCCCAGTCGGCGGCGTTGGTTGGAACAAGTGGCCGTTCCGGGCTGACGTCTGGGTGAGCGACCGCTGCTGCAGAGTCATCTTCGGCATACGACGGGACCGGTACCTCGGTACATGGCGGCGCGGAGACCGGGATTGGCTCCGGAGATAGCGGACTGGATGGTCGCAGCGGCACGACGGAAATGGGCGATGATTTGTGATTTATTTCGTCCGCATCCAAGTCTTGAGGGGGGGTCAGCGACCTCATGGCAGCATCTTGATATGGAGATGTGACAGCAAATGGGCTACTGGGACTCCCAAAGGGTCTGGTAATGGAGTTCGTGGGCGAGTTTGTGAAGAATCCGTGTTCATTTGAGTCGGAGATGCCCGAAGTTGACGGCAGTTCGATTGCGGAATCGTGCTCAGACCGTGATTCTGGGGGCGGGCTGTCGAAGGAGGTGAGCAGTCGAAAAGGAAAGATGGGGAGGTCGCTGAACATGAAAGTTTCAGATCGTGGATGGCGGGGAGGAGTGGTGGGAGCGGGACCCTGTAAAAACAGCGCCATGGACGCGGTAGAGGGCAGAGCTGGTAGCAGGGGTCTGCTTATTGTCGTCGGTGGACAGGATGACAGGATGACGGCTCGTTTTTTTGGGTACTGTACGGCTGAAAGTTATGCCAAGGAATGTCCAGGTCGAAATTGGCAAAGTTGATAAATGGAAGGAGGGGGGGGGGGGGGGGAACAAAAGAGCCGGCCAGGCACCAGCTTTTTGACACATATACAACCTAGCACTTGGATAAGGATGCGATCTGGGCTCTGCTTAGATGCTGTTGATCTCTTTCACTCTGATGGCGACGGCATCTCCATCAACGTGTAACCTTGGCCGACGTCCCCCCGCTACCCCAGCCAGTCTAGAGTCGTCCAGACTGCTCATTTGCCTAGTAGCACAACAGGATCTGCTGCTCATCTTGCCGTCTGATTTCAGCGGCAAAGGAACACCCCCGAGGTACCGTCGTGCAACCATTTGGTGGCCGTTGTAGGGTAGTATTGTGCCGCCCCATCCCCATGCAGGATCCGTAACGAGTGCGGCGTGCTTCTTGGCGCAGTGCTCCAAATGTCAGTTATAGGCTGTGGGTTCGTCGTTTCCATGCCCAGCACATGCACCTCCTTTACCGACGCCCAGGTTCTATCCCCAGTGCCGGCATGTTGGTCGCATCCCCATTTCCTGGGAAGAGAAGGAGCCTCCCACAGGCTCCCAGCACGTGAGACACTGTTTGACTGTCGATCAGACCTGTCAAAAGAAGCCCAGATGCACTTGCACAGGGGTCTACACAAATTGGACCTAGTCCATACATTTGATCGTCCATGACATATCTTATTTGATAGCTGGTACAACCATCTGAGCAAAGTTCCTCGGCTGTACGACTATGGCTCTGGGGACAACATTCGCCGTGTGACAACATCTGGGGGGCTCGCTACTTCCCCGTGTTTTTACTGCCTTGCATATCGACTGCCGTCGAGACAGAGACATATCAGCCAGCTCGCATGTAGAAATAGAGTCATCTCGACAGATTCTGCTCATTCCTGTTTCCCGCTAGTTCATCTCCGGCCCGGATAAACGTAAAAGGGGTCGTAGTAGGCACGCTGCAGAGTCTTGCCGGCAGATGATAGATCTCGGTCGCACAAAATCTTCCTTCCTCGCCGTTGCTGATTAGCTCCTGCATTATGTTGTATTTTTTGCGGCAATGGGTACCTACCTCTGACGCATGCAGGATACTGGATTCATCCTTTCTCAGCCCTCCCGGTATTCCCCGTCCAATCCCTGATCTGCTTTCCAGACATTTTGCAACGAGGTCACGCCTCAATGTGTCGTACGCCGAGTTCTACACGCGCCGTTATGGTCCACAGCAAAAGTCACACTTTATTCTCCTTTCAACAAGACATCGCCCATCACCGGCCGTTGATGATGGATGGTGTCAACCCCCCCTCCACCACTCGGCTGTGTCCCGTACAAATTTGCACCCTTCAGCTCCATGGGCAAGTGCTCCCACCACCTGCAAGTCCTCCACTCGTCTGGCAGCTCACGCTCGATTCTTCCTCTTTGCAACGATCATCGCGCCATGAACCCGATCGCATTAGTCGAGATAGTATTTCATGTAATCAGCATACGCTCACTCTCATTGACGTCGGCAAACCAGCACAGCAGCTCGACACAGACATGTCCAGTAAAAGAGTCGGTATTCAGCCTGACCAGTATGCGAGCACGGAATTTACCGCCCTCCTTACTCCCCATCTGCCCCAGAAAAACCTCCGAGGAGAGTTGAAGGGAATATGCTTTTCCTTATTCCCATATCTATGACTCAAGTCTGGCTTGACCCTTTTCTTCCTAACTGACGCTTCGGCGTCCACAGAACCGGGTTGCTGGCGGCCGATCAGTGGCTCCGGCATGGCGGCCCGTACCTAGGAGTGTAAGAGTGAAACCTAGACGACGATCCCAAACGCAAATTCTAGTACATACAAACTCACAACATCTTCCTTTTAGTGGTAGTGACAAAGTACCTTGCTTATTAACCCACCATCTATTTGCTTCAACCACTAATGACCGAGGCACCATGTCTGTTTTTGAGCTGCACCAAACACACCACGTGTTCCAGGCCCTCGATGGTCCTTGTTCCCATCCAACAAACGTTAAAGTAGGTAGGTCCTGAAGATGCTGTGTAAACGAGCCCTCAAGATCGGTTTGTATACCCCGTGAGATGAGAACACAAGAAGCTTCTTTTGAACTCCATATCGCCGCCAAACCAAGATCACACCTAGTGCTGCTATCGCCTAACCTGAATTACGACAAAGATATCTGAGCCAAACAACACACGACACTCGCACGTCGAGTCCATGCGGTAGATGCTCCAATCTTTTGAACATGTCCCACGGCGTTTGCGTTGGCGCAACAGTTACGAACCTGATGACAGACTTGTGTTGTTAGATTCCGAAACTTGTGCTCATTAAGACTGGGCTGGACTGGTAGCCACCACGATCGCACTGTGTAGCCGGCACAGACTTGTTAGCCAGTCAGATGTCATATCGCACATTCCTTACCTCGGCACTGGGACTCTGAGCTACCACGTATGCAACGAGGGACTGTTCGGATAATGACCAGCACCAGATACAGAAGTGACAGTCCCTTCTCAGAAACTCTGGAGTCCCATGTTCACCATGCGACCCAAGCGCGTCTGGACACAAGCACAAAAGGATAGAGACTGAGGTTCACCATGTCTCTTCCATGAGTCCGTGGTACTACTCAGTGATGAGCTTTGTCCTACCTTGGATCACCGGCAGGGGACCTGAGACCGGTCTCTGCGCCTCTTCGGAACCTGGCAAGTTCCACTTCCGAGCTATGACAACCTGAGCCAACACGGCAACTCCTTCGCACCGAGCACCCAAGTATCAGCCAAGACTCATCCATCTCGAGGGTTTAACGCCGCCCAGCGCTAAGCTGCTTACGATACACAGACCATGGCACGGCTTGCTGGGTATCCGGTCGTGCTTGACATCTTTGACCGTCATCAGTCATTAGTCGTTGTTTGACCACAACACACGGTTCTCCATCAGTGTCAAAGGATTGGGTGTGAAATTTAACGCAGCTGCCTACAAGAAGTAATAGAACAGGTTAAACAATGCCTCCACCTTCAGCCTTTTTGGGAATCATAGGCTTCTTTCTGACACCACCCATTTAACTATGGATTTGTCAATGTACATGTCTTCAAGAGACACGCCTTGCGTCAAATCTCCATCTGTGAACGACCCATTCTGGCCACTGAACACAGGTCCCTTACGGTGCACCCAAACCACCCACAAGGGAAAAGGAGAAAAGGGAAAGAAGAGAAAAAGAATGCAAAAAAAAGAATGAGAAAATGAAAGAACAAGAAGTTCAAGAACTATAGGATCAAGTCTATTAGTTTTTGTGTTGAGAGCCTATTTGCTACGACCGATGGGTTGCGCTGGTCGTTGAAGATGGAAAATGGAGAAGCAGTGCACTAACATGACTGCGCTTATGTTAGTTACGTGATGTGATGTTAGTGCGTGTGTCTGACGGAGTTGCTTACCTAATCCCAAGCTGCTCGGCAACGAAACGCCTGGTTTGGCCCCTCTACGTCAAACAAACGTGAAAAGGGGGGCGATGACGTCATCTTGAACTTCAACCAAGGGTCAAACCAGTTCCTCGACCTCCATCAACACCAAGTTCATCAACCACCAACTTCATATCAAGACAAAATGCAACACCTCCGAAACCAGTCCCCAAGCAAGTGACATTATTATTCTGTTATTTTTCCGACACCTTCTCAGGTTGTCACCACCAGCTGTTTAGAACAGATTAAACGCCACCTTTACGGGAGCAAAGATAGTGCCCAACCGAAAATGCCATTCCAATTCTCCTTTTCAACTTCAGCAGCAGTGGTCACATCTGCGTCTGTCAACGGGCGCGAGACCACCAAGGGCGTCGCCTACAAACGGGAGCAATACTCGAATCAGCATGGGACCGGGGTGCGCACCACCAAGCAGAGACTAGGCGAAGATCCGGTTGTCAAGACCAAGATGTTTGATGCTGACGGGAGGCCGCTGCTCATTGACGATGGGTCAGGGACGCGGGATCAGAGGTCCAGCTCGGGTTCGAGGAGGAGACGGACGGACCAGGATAATTCGGTTGACACTGAGAGGAGGATTGAAGATGTCACGGGTCAGGATGAGGATGATGATGTAGAGTTTCTCGGGGAGAAGAAAGTGGACCGAAAAAGGTTGGGAGAATCAGGATCACGGACTGGATGATGGAACATCATGATAGAGTAGAGATACGAGAGTATGCCGCTGCTGCTAAAACACAGTATGTCGGGCTAAAACTACTGTCTTGGCCTTGAATCTAGGTATTTATCGAGCTAGTTAAGACATTTATTCAAGCCAATTAAGGTATTTAATCAAGCCATTTATCGCATTTATTCGAGCTAGTCAAAGTATTTATTCTACGTAGCTAAAGTATTAATTTCAAATAGGTATTATATTGACTTGGAATTACTAGACTGAAGGCCAAGACAGTGGTTTTGTCTAGGGAGACGGTGGTTCTAGCGGTTACGGAGTGTGCCGCCACGTAGGAAACTAAAGATAACCCTAATGCTGCCAACTACTTGAATCAAACTTTCTCTATCGGCATATCCGAAGATGATGATTATCTATTCTCCGAACAGGAAATAACCTTCAACAATCAAACTTTTCACCTTCCTGCATAGGAAGCTTACCAGTCTGGCAGTCACCTCTCCTTCATCACGATTGCATCACACTTCCAGTCGCCCAGGTAATTGATGAACTTCGTTTCCAAGCATCGGATGTCGGAAAGTTCCATTAACCAATCGACCTCCACTCCTCCCTCGTTCCGGCGAACAGCGCCACGGTAAAATTACCAGTCACAATGTCACCTATTTGCACGGCAGGTATGGCTCACCTCAGCTTCAATCATCCCATGTTTTCCCAAAAGGTCTCCAAAGCGAGAATAATAACAAAACCAATCATCTCCTCATCGAATCAAGATGTTCATATTAGCACTGCGCTGACTTGAAATTACCACATGCTACCAGAACTGAACTCGCCATGCAGAGTCGGCGCCCCGGAGGACCCTGATTATCATCTTAAGGTCATCATCATCGTCACGGTATAAACACTGGGTGACCTCTGCATCTTTATTTTGATGTGCCTCGAAGAGTACCACAGGGGTAGATCCTGGCCCTGCCTCATATCGGCCGATAATGTCGGGGCCGCTTTAGAGAGGAGAAGAGGTCCAATTCTGCACCGGATCCTACTCGGCCTTTTTCGTGCTTTCAAGACCTGGGTCCTATTTCATCTCTTTTTGCTCTTACTCCCAACAGCCTGTTGCCTTTCAAGTTCCCCACTGGGAAGGTGGCTAGATGAGGGGTCTTATGAAGGTGTTGAATACGCTATTCGTCATCCCAGGCGGAACATGGCCTGGTACTACTATGGCGAAGGAGAGGTTGGCGCAGGACGGGAGGCAGCCCGGCTTTTAGACGGATCAAAAGCCCAACGCGGAGAATCTGATACCGAGGCCCTGCTACCAAGCCATGATGAGATTCAGACCCGACATTTCTGGATCAACCTCTCCAGGGAGCGATGGTTAACTACACCCGATGTCGAAGATATCCCCCCGGGAGGGGTGGTGCCGGCGGACGAATGGTTGAAGAGAACCTCGAGTTCAAACGACAATCAGTCAGGATTATACCGCTGTAGACGCTGAACCTTTGGACGATTATGAAATTTTACCCATGCCTTCTCATGGGTCAAACAGCAGGTTGGGGATAAGGCAGGCAGCTACAAGGCGGAGATTGGATAGAATCAACCACCACCTATAAGCTGCATACTTCTTTCAGGGTGGTATGTCTTTCGGTTTGCTGGTCAGTATGTGATGCGATGATTGAGCTCTAATTGTATTCCCATCGAACGAGCCAAAGGTATAAAGAAGATTGAGAAAGCAAAGAGACTGCAGGACAGAAAATAGAGGATCTTCGTCAAGATTGGATGGGTTGTGACATCTCGCAGCATTTGAAAGGGGTTTTCCTAATATCCTCAGAAATCTTAGCTCCCAACTTGTCCCCCTCTGTAAATACTGGCGGTCAGCAAATGTTGTGTATCACACCCCTTTGTCTGTCCCCGTCGCAGATCTTGGCAAGTCCCGCATCAACAGGTAATTAATATGCTTGCCAAGAAAACAAGGACAAGCGAAACTTTTGGTAGGCGGCCAATCAAAATCCCCGTCACCCTTTACGAGTTTGGAATCATGAAGCTGCGGTCAGCGGTCATCCCTATTCATTGTACCACGGAGACCCTTGCCGTGCGGCACATGCTATGCGTCTGGAAGACCTAGAGCGGTCAAGCAGACTCGGCGGTCAATAGAGCTTTAGCAAGCCTCTGCTGCTCAACATGCCAACTATGCGCCGTGTTTACAGATCAGCCGTGAGGCGCAAAAACGGGATGGAATCCCGTAACTGCGGTAAAGCAATTGCTCATACGTTAGCCAGTGCGTACGCCCTACGACATCAGTCTTGCCTTACGCCGCCCACCGTGATCGCGGGGCGGGCCGTTCTACGGGAGTCGGGAATCTAGGACGGAGAATGGGGCAGCGAGGATCTGGAAAATACTATAAACAATACATAATAGGCCCTGATAAATTCCATTATGAGCCATCAGATGTCTTCATCTAAGCCTCAGATGCTTCTTCATCTTACTCAAAAGGACACTTACATGGATATATCTGAACGAGCGCGTCTATTGTCCCATGCCATACACCTCTCATCTTTTATCCAATTAGACAACCCAAGGAGATAAGCGCCATGTGTAAAGGACTTTTGCTCGGGTTTTTGGATACCAAATGCAATGCTGTGAGGCACGGAACTGACCATCAAGCGGCACGGGTTGTGAGCCGCTCGTCTGCAGGGAGTAATGCGTGGATCAGTGCATTTATGGGTAGTAATGGGGGCGGAATCCCGCCTTCTCACTGCTCTTGTCGGTCCCGAGATTATGGCTACACACACCACCGATCATGGTAAAATTTGGTTATGCATGATTTTGATGGTATCAGCAAGGGGGGTATTTTACGCAAAATACACGGCCAGGTACCTTGCTTGTGACATCAGAATGTTGTAATAAACTGTAAGAACGCCCTTTGGAGTCTAATAAGATGCGCTGTTTCTACAAGAAAATTCCATTCAAGGGGTCATTAACAGCCCTAGCATCGGCCCACAACCTGGTATCCTCAGTAGGTTGTTATTTACCCGTGGAACATTGTATAGCGAGTACTACGGCGATTTGGAATAATAGACGAAAAGTCTTATATGAAGACCCCGAGAAGTCCACTTTTTCATTTGCATCCAAGAAAACCCCAGTCACACTTTATCAGAACTCAGAAGAGACTGGAGTAGCATCTCTTCACCTACAAGATGGTCTCGAAATCACAAGTCGTGTGGGACTTGCTAGCCTTGGTGTCCCTCTTTGGGATCATCATCACCATTGTCTGGATTCACTTAGCATCCCCGCTTCTCACACACGATGCCCCGCTCTCGGATGCCCGACTGAATGGGCTCTCTGTCATGGTTGCCATCTCGGCGACCCTCTACACCATGTTTGTCACGGGCCGTATCCGCCACGCCTTCATCCGCAGTCTCGAATATGACCTGTGCAATATTGGTACCGATGCAGACGGCGAGCTTGACACCCACGAGCTCAAGCGTCTCGAGAAGCTCTGGCGAGCGATTCTCCGGATCGACGTCTTGAACGACTGGATCACCCATCTTCCATCTTGTTGGATATTCGTCCGTTACCTCGTCACTGGCCTGCTCACAGCCTCAATAATAACCACCTTCACACCCAGAGGCGCACTCAACTCCATCACCTACGACCTACTCATTCCCGGCACATCCTTTCCCTCGCTCTCCGATGTCATACCATCCTGGAAGATGCCATGCTCCTTCCTCTGGATTCCCACCGACGTAGTGCCTGCCAACGTTTTCGCATGGCCGACGACCAATGGCTCCCTCCTCGCCGCGCCCATAGTTGGCGCCCCATGCCCTGCAGCTGTCGTGGTCCCCCTCATAGATGGAATCAACACCCACAATCCCGACGAGTATGTCTACGTCGATTCAGGCATAGCTGTCCAGCGTTCGGCCATGGGAGCATCTCGGAACCTATTCAACAGCCCGCGCTTCTCAGACCTCTTCACCAAGTACGGTCCTTCCCTCAATAGCACAACCCAATGCATCCCAGTCATGAAGTCCAACCCAGTAAAATGCACCCGCGACGACACCGCCAAGCTGACAGTTCTCGATGACTTTCACCTCAACCTTAGCGTATCAATCGACGTTGAGAACCTCCCGCCATTCGCCTACAACACGCGGAACCTCTCCCGCGATAACGTCATGGCAAATGCCATCGGGCCCATATCAGACGCTCCAAATACGATAGGCCACACTTGGATGGAATTCGCCGGCTTCACAGGGGATCCACACTCCACCAGCTCGCCGGCTAACGACCTGGCCCTCATGATGGGCGAGCCAAACCACAAAACAATCGGTCTGGCCAAGAATTCGACCTACGCAGCAACATGCATCATGGACCCAACTGACTCGTTCGAATACCGCTACGTAACTCTGTTGTTGAACTATGCACCAATCAACACCAATAACCATACCAGAAGCGGGGCATCTCCTCAGCTTGGATATACACGTTCCCTCGTCGGCGGCGAGAAATGCACACCATCAAAAGAGTCTGTCGGCTGGCCCCATTTTGCCGCTGCATCCACGGCAATGGAGAAGCTGGTCAACGAGAACAATGGCCGGGACCATTACTTCAACACCATTCAGCGCATCGCTTCTCGCTGGGGCAGGATAGGACCGCCGTTTGCTTTCCCGGACAGCCAAAATGCGTTGGAAGACTCGCTTGGCGTGGTTGCGGCGTTGGCCGTATCCACCATGGGCATTGATGAGGAGGGTGGATCCGACGGGGCTGTAATTCCCGAGGCGGTTCTCCTCGATGATGGCGACAGCAGCGGAAACAGGAAGACTGTTTTGCCAACAGCCGCGATTAACGTCTCGGGATTTAGCTCTACGCCGTTCATATTCGCCTTGGTACTCATACCGCCTGTTTTGACGTTTGGGGTGCTGCTGCATTTGTTTATCTGCAGTTTCAGGCCAAGCTGGCAGCCTGGTGGTGGAACCGCTATCAAAACGGGCTACCAAGGCGGAACCAAAGCCAGTTTACCATTCCATACCAACGAAAGAACTGGGAGGAAGCAGAGTCACAAGCAAGGCACAGCATTTGTCGCAGAGAGCTTGACGTCGTTGATTGCGCTAGGCGGACATGTCGTCAAGACCTCCTCGTCCAGGCACTCGCCCGGATCTACTCGGCCTCCAACCAGGACAGCAACAGGGATGACAGAGATCTCGCTGGCTCCAACACTTACCGCGGTAAACTCGCCTGAGGACGAGAAAAGATTAGAGAAGAAGATTATCGCGAGGCAGGACACATCGTCCTCGGAAGGCTCAACCGGCGTTCGCGGTGACCATACTCTGCGCAAAAAAGAGCACGCTCGAATGGATAACAGATGGTCTAAAACGGAAAAGTGAAAGGAATGGGTTTTTTTGTTCACGTATTCACCTTGTAAAAGTCTTTATACATTGGATCTGGAATCCTCTATTGAGTGATCACTGCTTGATGATTTATGTTTTCGTATACTGTGGGACGTATACTCTACACATTGCTTCAAGTTGTTGATTACTTTCTCCTGAGTAAGTCTATAAGAACCTTTTCAGTGTTGATTCAGAATACTGACGTAGAACTCCCATCCTATTTATTAACAAACTTGACTTCTCGATCGTCCAAAGCCATCTGAGCAAGCTCCTGAGCCTCCTCATTCATCTCCTTGCTCACCAACCAAAATTGCACACCAGCACCAGCCGCCATGACTTCCTTGATCTTCTCAACCAGTCGCTTCCACAAATCCTGATTCTTCACAGGCTTCCTATTAGCCGTCTTCCATCCCTTTTCAATCCATTTACCCAGATACTCCGTCACAGAATTCACCACGTAAGGCGAATCGGTTTTGATGACCAGATGCTGAGCCTTGCACCCCTTAAACCCAACCATGTTGAAACCATATAGTTCGCCGCATTCCTTGGGGTCCGGGCAGTGCCATTGTCCGCCAAAATTGACGAATTGTATTCCTTGCTCCAGAGCCTCGATGGCGGCGAAGATTTCGGCGCGTTGGCCGGTCGGTTGAACCAATGACTCGGGCACTAGCTGCCTGATTCTGCCGGCGGTGTTATGATGGTTCGCCCTGCTGTCCAATCCTAGGCCAAAGAATACGCCATAGGAGGCCTGGGTTTCGTCGTTGCCGGGACAGGCGCCGTGGCAGGATATAACTAGCGAGTCGGTGTGGCTGGGGTACTGGTCGTCTTCTAGGCAGCGTCTGGAAGTAATGCACCGCGGACATCGGACGTGGGCGAATTTGTGGGCTGGGTCGATGACTTCAACATTGTTCAGAAACTGGCTATTGTTGGGGTTGAGCTGGTGGGCCCATTCTGGCTCGTGAGGGAATTTAGGGGAGACTGGGTGAGGGTCCTCCGCTGTGACGGAGGCAGCCAGGAAGGGAGGGACTCCTGCTCGATGGTGCAGGGCAGGTTTGCTGATGCGATCCTTTGCTTTTGGAAAGTTCGGCTCTGCTGGGCGACACCAGAAACAATTGCTCGGCAGGCTGATCTTCATTTTGGCTTGTTGGTTGTTGTCGAGGATGGGGCGACGGAAGGTTGGTTGGTTGGTTGTCTGTTATTTCCCTGGGAGAGGGCAGGAAAGCAAGAAAATCACGATTTGCTCTAGCAAGTGTTTTGTGTGGTCACCCAGGAGGAGGCGGAGGGGCTCGTGTCTAAGCAGTGATAAGATGACAGCCTGGTACAGGTACGTATACGCAAAAGGGTCTGCTTTCTCCTCTTATTTCCAGGTCCAAGCTCCTCTGTCGGGACAAACAAGGGCCATAGAACGTCAGTAAACCTTCAGATGACACCCAAAACAAACAAACTTTTTCACAGAAAAACGCCAATTTTCAGCAGATCTCCGCATGGTAGATCCTAGGCGGTGGGCAGGATGCTCCACATCACATTTCATAACCTTGCAACAACCATTATCGATAACCCGTACGCCGCCGGTAAGGCACGTACGATGTGTAACGGGTAAACAAAGCTTTGGGTCAAGTATCTGCGGGTGAACAGTAACCTCGTACATAGACCAAAAAGCCAAGGCGAAAAACGATGGGCTGTGAACGTGCCCACTTACGCCCTTTTGAGCTAGAGAATATGCGTAGAGTATGTCTCCTGAATGCGTTGAATGAGCCAAACAAAATAAAGTGTCGGAGGGACCCTTAATACAGCCTCTATATTGCCGAGGTATGTGCTTGGCTGAGGAGAATAGACGCCCTGACCGGCCAGAAAGGAACCTTGACCGGCCAGAATAAAATGCCTTAACTGGGATAGAACAGATGCCCTGACTAACTCTTTCAACATCTTTTCTGACCCAGTCTGTACGGTTCTAGCCGTACCCAATAGGTATTAATCCAACGTCCGGTGTTAGTTCCAAAACAAGCTTCATCCAGATTCAATATTCACGATCAAAGCATCCTTTAATCGTATATTGCTGATTTATACCCACCTCTTATTTCCGGTCAGCTCCTTGAGTATAAGTTCTGCACTCCTATTGACTGTTCTCCCAAAAAGTTGACATCATTCCTGTCAAGTGTTTGTTGTCTGTAGATCCTATCAGGATCCGTCCGGGCATGCTTTTTCTTCGTCTAGTGAATGCAAGTGGCCGTTCTGGGACAGTTGCTGAACTCCCCGAACCCACCATCCATTAGGTTTCAAGGAGGGGGATCCGTTTTCCTTCACTTGCCCATTTCTGCCCGGCCCCGTGGAGTGTTTGTTCTCCGAGTAAGTTTGGAAAATGTCAAAACAGTGGCGTCAACTGCAACGCCAGGACAAATCTGTGGAGTATTTGTTCGGCAAAGAAAAAGCCCCAGGACAGATCTGGAGTGTTTGTTCGGCAAAGCAAAGTCCCATTACCTCTGTTTGTCAAACCCAAAATCTGCGCATGACCCTGTTTCTCTCCTTCTGTTTTCTGCCGCTTCCAAATCCTCACGGCTCTTCACTCACGCTCTCCTGTTACGAATTTTTTATAACTCGTATTAACCTATCTTGTGCTTATCCAGAACCACTTTTAAAATGTCATTTAAGCGAAAAGTTTCGTTATACCAGGGCGACGGTCACGGTTTTGACGACATTCACTCCCAGGACCTACGAGCAAAATGAAAGAAATTTGACTAACACAGACACCACCGCGCCGGACACTATTTCCACAAGGACAATCTCGCTTCCAAATTTCCTCATCTCGAAGAATG
Organism: Rhypophila decipiens; assembly: GCA_033297075.1. NCBI lineage: Eukaryota > Fungi > Ascomycota > Sordariomycetes > Sordariales > Naviculisporaceae > Rhypophila > Rhypophila decipiens. The sequence goes on along the minus strand of MU858277.1, from coordinate 39,324 downwards.
GGTCCACAATGACTTAGGGCCCGACAGTCTAGGCCGAATCTTCAAAAGGCGTTGGTGTTGAACTTCTGATCCCATATTTCGACCCAGTCAGAGAGTACATACTTGGTCGAAAGATGACGTGCGAGATACAAGCACAGCAGAAGACAATACAAAGGCCTCATGAATATCTGATATACGCCTCAATAATACAGTGCTTGCTTAATGTATCCACGATGTGTGGTCCATCTCACACTGTTTCGAGCCAGACCACCAAGTTTGTACCTTTCAGTCTCACTGTCTTTTGCCCACATCAGATATTGAGGAGACGATGATGAACTAAAGGAGCAGGGAAATGGAATGTTACCGAAAACTCCATTCCGTAACCCGCCCAAGATGATGGCGAGTTCTGGAATCGGGACAGTAATGAAGGTACTTTCAGTCTGGTCACTCTTCACTGCCAGGGTTCTGAACTAGGTGTTAGAAAACTGAGGTAAATCAAATGAATACAATCCAACTCAAAGAGGCCGAAAATGCTGTCAAACCAACTCAATGACTTGGTGTTGGTAAGCCGTTACCAGTATACTGGTGCAAATGGGACCCAAGTTCTAGTCATTTGTGATAAAACTAGTCCTTGTCTTTTCTCTCGCTCTCTGGCTCTGCCAGAGAGCTCCCCTTATAACTATCGCAGGAAGCTTCTCACGGATCCGGGCATCTCGACTTGAGACATGTAGGGGGCGTGGCTTACTTGGGGGTCCAGGGTCGTGGTTTCACGACCCTGTTCCTGGATGTGATAACCCCCCATGTTCATGCGTTGTCCATGGATCAACACTTGGACTACTTAGACTACCAATATATAACCCTAACCCTCTACTGACTTTTACCCCCTTAAACTGGGAATAGCTTCATTTTCTACCGTTTTTCTAGCTTTTCCAATCCTTCAAGTGTGTCAAATCGATTGAATTGACCTATCTCTCAAGTCACTTTGGCCCCTATTGGTTCAATCGAAGCCAAAAGGGGTTCAAATTGACTTGACCTGGCTTGGTCGGAACCATACTCTGCAGTGCTCTGGTCCTTGGCGAGAGATATGCCACCGCCCATAGGGTTAGTCCTCGCACTATTAAGGGAATTCGGTCATCTCAAAACGCCCCGTGGCGTTTGTCGTGCAGCAATAATTCGATAACGTATGATTCGTATCGGTTTGTACCGTCTGACAGCGAATGAAATGTCCAGATTGCCCCTCGACAAACAGAGCCAAGCAAAGGACAAGCTCCTACAAAGCCACCTGTTGGGGCTGAACGCCGATTGTTATCTTGCGCGGGGGAAAGCTGGTGGTTTGGGCCCGGCCTTGATTGCTCTGCTTCCTGGAGTTTAGCAGGACGAGGAAGAAATAAATAGATTGGTTCTGTCCTCCGTTGAGTATGCAAGCTTTCTTTCCGTTTCTTACACTATTCCAACAACATCACATTCGGTACCCCGCCGTGGTGCCGGCCAGTCTGAATATACAGCAAGATGTTGTCTCTCGGAACCTCCGCCAGGGAACTCTTTACTGTTTTTCTTATGATGATTATGATAGTCCTTGTCCAAGGACAGGCGGTCGATCCGGACGCAATTGACCTATCAATTATGCCAGGCTTCAAAGATGTCGACAACTGCCTCCGTTGCTGGCTCCACAGTTGCTACTATGGGCTTGCTGGCCTAGCTGGCTGCCCAACCAATGCTTGTCTCTGCCGGCCAGGCAAGATGGGCGGTGTCATTCCTGTCCTGAGTAGCAAGGTACTTAATTCTTGCCAGGACCTCGACGACGCTAGCATGACCGTGAGCTTTTACACGGCCTATTGCTCGACCAAGGGCTACACGAGCATTGTGTCTCCTACCGTACTGGAACCGACAGGTGCGTTCACCGAGACCACCACCCAGACTGCCACTATCACGGTCGCTGTGACAACTGTGACGGTCTATGTCCAGACATCGGCTGCCCAGCTCTTGCAGCCATGGCCGAAGCGCTTGCCCAATGTGGCAGCAGCCGCGCTTGTCATGGTAGCTGGTGCCATGGCTAAATGGGCATGACTGTCGAGCTCGAGCCTAATTCTTTTGATTTCAACACTTTCCAATTCCCAGATGGTCCAAAAGCCGTCAGTAAAACCACCACTCCCGTTCATACTTCCGGCAGCACGTTGCTGTTTCCCTCCTCTACCCAATCGATATCTCGAGGGCCAACGGGCTCACCATCATACACTGTTTCGACTGCGAACCCATCTCCCAATGGACCGAGGACGGGGACTCCAACGACTATGACGACGAATACGAGATTTATTTCACCACAGCCAGACACTTCAAGCAGAGCTAGTGATGGAGGTCTCGATAAGGGAGTAATTATCCGCATTGTTTTAGGTATCGTTCCTACTATTGCACGGTTATTGGAGCATATTATACGTGGAAGTCGTGGAGGGCACGAACGTATCGTGATGCCGAGAGGGAAGGACGATACTATTAATATACGTACAACTTTGGACATATGATAGGAAACATTACACCATGTCTGGAAGTCGGAAAATCATGCGGACGAGACCTGCCGGTAAGGGTAAGGCCTGTGCAAGGCAAATCCTGGGTAGCACCGTGACCTGTAAAGGCTGGCACTTGGCCCAGCATATAAATGATGCCATGCTTCGGATGAGTACACGAGCTGGGCGACCATAATGCGACTTATGCCCCTCTCATCACATTATTTGCATGCAACCCTCCCACAGTCCTTCCTTGCTCCTCGGCGTCATGAGAATATTGAGGTGCTTAGCTAATTACATGCATGTTAGCATCGGCCAAGAGCCCCAATGGGGTTTAAGGCTCGCTTGGGTTGCCCGTTCATCAATAATCCGCGGATAGATGCCACTTCCGAGGATTATCTGCAGAGTGCCTGCATAGACTTCGATATTGTAAGCCAATGGGAAACAATACCAAGAGCCTCTTCACCTTCCCTGAAGCTATTGCCGTGATGGGGATGCTTATCCTTCCCGTGCTTATATACTTGTGACAATCCAGCTGAGGTAGCCAGCTCCTTTTCAACGTTAACCACGGAGCTATTTCCAGCAAGATGCCTTATTACATCAGGGCTCTGGGGTTTCGTCGCCAAATTACCGTCCTCATATTCGTCCTCTTCCTGACGGAGCTCGCACGCGCAAGACCTGAATCTGCGCTATCTGCCCGACATGTTCAACGCCCAGGGGACCTTCGGGAATCCTATAACTTTATCATTGTCGGCGGCGGCACTGCAGGCTTGGCTCTTGCAGATCGTCTAACAGAGTCAAAGAAACGTCAGTCTTTGACGGCACGCCTTTTATAGCACAAGACTGACGGGAATCAACTTGAATGAGAGCTTTAGACACCGTCCTGGTGGTAGAGTATGGGCAGTTTGGTGAGTCCCTAACAGCCCGAGCCTGTTCTAGGCCATATCCAGGTTCAAGTTCGACCCTAACATCCCGCCATTCCATCAAGCAAACACGTCCGACCCGTCAACGATCGGCCAGCGCATGTCCATGATCCCGTCGGTGCCGCAGACTAAGCTCCAGAACCGAGTCACCAACATCAACGTCGGCTATTGCGTAGGCGGCAGCTCGGCCATCAATGGCATGGCCGTCATGCGCGGCTCGAAGCGAGACTACGATATCTGGGTCGAGCTGGGCAACAAGGGCTCGACATGGACATGGAAGGGGCTTCTTCCTTACTTTAAGAAGGCCATCCATTTTGTTCCGCCCGATCTGGTCCTTGCGGCGGACTTTAACATCACATATGATCTCGACGTTTGGGGGCAGTACAGAGACACCAGGGTCTATGCCTCCTATCCAGGAGGGCTGAATTCCAGCATCAGTGAGATTCTCTTACCTTCCCCTCCATTTATCATTCTTCATGAGATGGCCTAACTGACGATCGTGTCTCAGAACCGGTCTAAAATGCCCTCAAATCTGTCCCAGGCCTTGACATTGTCCGTGATGGACACGCTGGGACGCACGGGGTATTTTACTACCCCTTATCGGTTGATCCCAAGACCCGGGACAGATCGTACTCACGAACAGGACACTGGGACGGACTCAATCGGCCCAATTACGACATCATCACAGGATCGAGAGTCAACAAAATCTTGTTTGACAAGCAAAACACAGCCACGGGGGTCCAATTCGTCCCAACAAATGGAAGCAGCAGTTTTCCCACAACCCTAAAGGCAAAGAAGGAAGTCATTCTCTCGGCCGGAGCAATCCACACGCCGCAAATTCTTCATCTCAGCGGGATCGGCCCGGCTTCTTTGCTTAGAAAGGCGAAGATTACAGTGCGAGTGGATCTCCCCGGCGTGGGGGCAAACTTTCAAGATCATCCCATCGGTCCTCGTGTGACCTTTACCTGTAAGTCTTGACTTTTCTTCTATTCCCTCGAGCTACAAACTGAACTGCACGTCACCGACCCGACCGACCATAAAGATGGAACCCAACCACGGCTAGAGCCCATCAACTCAACCCTGCCGCAAAGCGAAGGCAAAGGCCAAGGTTTAGTCGCCTTCCTCAACCTACGAACTGTGGTGCCCAAGTCCTTTCCCGCCATAGCCCGCAGATACGCTTCCCAGTCTCCATCAGCTTACCTCCCAGCTAACACAGCCCGCGAGGTGATAGGGGGCTATAAAGCGCAACAAGCCATTCTAGCTCGTGAAATGGCCGATCCAAACTCGAAAACAGCCTTTCTGAACCATATCATCCCTGCTTTAGCGCCCGGGGGCCAGCCTATCAATCTGCATATTACTTCACGTGGAACAGTGAGTATCAATACGACCCATCCCGACTCGGCTGAGCCGGTCATAGACTACCGTGCTTTGTCGAATCCAACAGATATGGATGTAATGCTGTCATTTATTTCTTTCCTTCGCCGCTTCTGGCTGGAAGGGGAATTGGGGCGCAAGTATCGAGTTACAGAAGTAAGCCCCGGAGCGAATGTAACTGGCGAAGAGGACCTGAAAGAGTTTACAAGAGGGGGCTATAGTCCGCAGGGGTGGCATCCTGTTGGAACGGCGGCAAAGATGAGGAGAGAGCTGGGAGGCGTGGTGGACGATGAGCTGAGGGTGTATGGGACGAAGCGGTTGAGAATTGTGGATGCGAGTATCATGCCTTTGTTGATCGGGGGGACTACCCAGCTTAGGCCCTGATCGGAGCCATCTGACCAGATAGAATTTGGCCCAAATAGGTACAATTGGAAAAAGTAGGACATGGCGTATGTACCTCCAATCTAGTAGTCAACCAGATGCGGAATTCAGCTTTTTCTGAGTTCTAGGAATGGCGAGTTTTGCGCTGTTTTTGCACTGATTTTTGGAGAAAAAAGCCACAAAAAGCTAAAATTTGGAGAAGGTACAAAGGCCTTCAGATTAGTCGCCAGATGGCACTTTGCTCCACAATGGCTGTAAATGGCTGTAATTTCAACTGTTTTGAGTTTTTTTGTGGCTTACTGGCAGTTATCTGGGCCAATCTGACGGGTGCCCAGATGGCTCTGATCAGGCCCTTACGGCGTATGTCATTGGGGAGAAGGGGGCTGATTTGGTCAAGAGGACATGGGGCTTTTGATCTTGTCTGGCAAAGTTGAAATTTCGGAATGGATATGGGATGCAAATTATCTGTAGGGGCCTAATGTTCAGGCACCACCTCTCATATTGTTGGTTGCAATTTAATGTAAAGACGTCTGAAGTGGTGGAGTCACGGACCCAGATCACGTTGCACGAGGCCTACTGCTGCGGCAGGCTGTTATGCGTTGTGATCAGGTCTGTTGTTCTTACTTTCTCTATCTCGGTTCTCTGGCCTCGCCAGAGAGCCTCTTATAGTTGTGAATGGTGGCAAGCCATTACGCGTCAGTTTACGCGGCTGTGGCAACTTATTACAAATACATGGTTCTGGCCACTGCCAGAACCTTCGCTTACAGCGTTTGATCCAACACATATATAGGCACTAGTCTAATACTCTAATTTGAATTTCTCAAGATATTTATTCTAACTACTTAAGGTATTATTTAACTCTAGTCAAGGTATTTATTCCAGCTAGTTAAGGTATTTATTACAGTCTAGACTATCTAGTTAGGGCCTCGATTCTAGCTAGTCAAGATATTTATTCTAGCCGGTTAAGGCATTTATTCCAGCTAGTTAATGTTTAATTTATTCTAGTAAGTCAAGGCATTTATTCCAGCTAGTTAATTTATTTATTCTAGTAGGTCAAGGTATTTATTCCAGCCAGTCAAGGCATTTATTCCAACAAGTATAGTGCCTGTATATATGAAGACTGGTGCCTGTATATTAGGGGCCTATTTGTATTTCATCATGACTAAAATAAACAAGACAGCAAGCCTACGAAGCTTCAACCATTTTCCATACTATTGCTTATATCGCCTGTCGTCTTGATCTCGACATGGTTCCCACGGCTATAGTTCCTTCAGCTCGAGTCCCTTGCCGGATATGTTAGACGGCTAGGAGTCGCCAGGTTTGCTTCCGATTTGGCGTGCTTTAAGCACCAACGCAGCACCTGTAGTTTGTTGGGCCGGGGCATAGATTCCTGTGAGTAATTATAAAGAGTTAGTAAAAGGCTATCATGGTTGATCCTTCCCAATCGACCTAGGTCTCCTTCGCGGAAGTGGGAGGATAGAACGGAAGATATAAGCTTCCCACAGGGAAATTGGGAAGGAGAGCATACGGTAGAAACTGTCCGCCGAATTCACGACAGCGGGCGCTTGTGTGGTCGCACCACCCGCCACTGCCACATCTGGGGGCGAAGCAGCAGCGGACATTTGCCGGCTGGCCGGGGCAAGCGCCCGTTACGTCGGATCTGCCTCCTCTTCCATTGCACCAGCTCGTAGTCTGGCAGGTTCCAAATGCCTGTTGATGTCAAGAGTTGCTTGTTAGTTGGGCTATGTTTGGCAAGAACATTTCTCTGTTCTTTGAGGAGCAACAGTCGGGTAAAGATAAAATGGGGCTGGAGAGAGGATGTAATTCTTGTACTCCCATGACGTAGGTGTGTGTATGGCCTGATCAAGGGGGCTTGAACTTACACCGCCGTAACTGCAGAGCTCATCAATAGCAGCGGCAAGGCCACTGAGGGCGGCGATGGAGAGGATAGATAGCTTCATATTGTAACAAGGGAGAGTTGACCGGTATAATATTTTCTATCAAGGTTTGATGGCCACAACAAAGTCGAGGATAGTTGGTGAGACACGACTACTCTGTTCTTATATAGACTAACAATGGCAACATCTTTGGACCAGTCTTCATGACAACGGTCTTGGCTCCATGTCTTGGCTCAATGAGGGGTCGGACGACCGACAATCTTTTGAACGTCTGGGCCATTATCTGTTGGACAACTGGGTGGTACTGATGTCAACAACCCATGCCCTTGTTGTAGCGAGTCCAGGTAAAAAGTGTGGATCGTTCCGTTGCATTAATAAAGATGCCAGGAAGTTGGAACTGCTTGTGCCTGCCGCCATCCAAATATAGAGCCATGGTCATTTCCAGGGGCAGAAGGTGACAACAGGCCTCAGTTGACACATGACATCCAATCTTTGCGTGACCCCTGGGGCCTGGATTGAACTGCTTGGCAGGATATGGCCCGGGGAACTGTGGGGTGGCGCATTCCGTCCACATTTCAACGGTAGCGAATGCCACCCTGCGTTCATACTGGGTAGATTGCTCCGCTGCGGTGATTGGTCGCGAACGGGATACTGAACAGTGGCAATGGAACCTCGCCCATGCTCGTCCAGGTTTTTGACCAGACTGCAAGTTTGGTTCAGAGGCGTCTTGGATAGGTAACTTGGTCGTGGACTCTGAGCTCGACAGACAACAGGAGATCTTCAGAGGTTTCAACAATTTTAGACCTGGAAAAGGGTAAGGCTCAGTGCTCAATGATCTTATCAGGGGATGATACAATGAAAGAAAGCACACGGGAGGGCTTCCCGGAGGTCCGTTCTCCCACCTCTTTTGCGAGATGTTGATATATGACTTGCCAAGTGATGGGGGGATAGAACACAGAACAGTTCTTTAACCCGCGTCAAGAGCATGCAGCCAAGACCGGTGTATATACCAGGCCTGCCTCGGCAGGCATCGTATGCAAAAAGATAACGAATGGCAAGTCACACGTATGATTCATTCCATGTCCAGGTAATGCGATAGCTGAACTGATGTTTCATCCTTTTGTCCTGTCCTTCCACTTCGTACTAGTACGGATCGCAAGACGGCAATGGACGGTAGACAGGGAACGGAGATCTCGTCAGTCCTCACGCCACAAGTCTGCACATCCATCTCGGATTCGGTCAGGTCAACTTGGTACTAGAGACAACTTCCCTGGCACACGAGCAGCTGCATGCCACCCAGTTATTAGTCTAGACTGACAACGAATCGAAAGACAAAACTGTGACCCCTCTTTGCGCCAAGAGGAGTTGAATAGACCTGAAAGAGTAATCACAGGTGATGAGAAGTTGTCATTATGGGTATAAGAAGCTGGTGTTACCGTGGCATTGCCTCTCTTCCTTCCTAGCCGCCACCTCTTTCGACCAACACCACTCTGACCTACGTGCTTACTACCCTGCCCGAGCTCTCTCTCTCCGCCCAAGATAACCAAGTACACCCCAGCTGTTGTTCATTTACATCCACTATATCAAAATGAAGCTCACCGTCATCACAACTGCCGTCCTTGCATGCCTCGCCTCGACGGTCTCTGCCGCGGCGTGCTCGTCGCCCTCCGGCAACGGCTACTGCCAAAATAGAAGCACGTTCCCGTGCGTCAAGATGGGCGGATTTTGGGTTGCGTACATACTTGGCCGTCTTTTCTCTACTTTTCCTCCTCATTCTATCACAAACGACGTAAAATCACATACACTTGTGCATGTGCACACAATGCGCTTTAAATTGGTGCTAATGACTTCTGTTCATGATCGTATAGAGGCTACTGCCCAGGAGGGACCAGCATTCAGTGCTGCGTCGGCTATTAAACGATGCGCCGTGGCTGCTAAAGACTGGCCTCTTATTCTTTGCTCACCAGGACTTTCTCTTCCCTTGCTGGCTGGAAAAGATTTTGCTTCCTGTGGTCAACGTTCTCTAGCTACGTGAGATAGGCATGTCATATCGGGGCGAGATAAATGACCGGGGATCCGGAGATGGAGATGTCTGTGATGTTGATTCGTATTCATTTCTTCTCGCAATTCCAAAGTGCACATATATACAAAGGTTGCATTTTCGGTCTAGTGTAGTAATACAGATAGTCAACGACAAATAAGATTATGACAACCATAAACTACAATTATCAGCAGAAACGCTCTATCACGGCCCCTCGGGGCGAGCAGTGGTGTTCAAAGAGCACATTTTTAATTAAGCGAGGTATCAACGAAGCTCGGGCAAAAATAAAACCAAGCAGACAAAGCTCTGCTTCTCAAAAAGCAAACGACGTGGGCCTGATTTGAACAGACGCCTCCGAAGAGACAAGATTTCTAGTCTTGCGCATTAGACCACTCTGCCACCACGCCTTGAAGCACAGAGGGTAGTATTAACTCTAAGAGTGAGTGGGGAGCAAAGATAGGAATCTGACTCGGACATGTGGAAAATGTGGGTCATGACTCGGGTAGCCATGGCCCATGGATAAATACAGCATTGCCAGGGGACCGGCCCCTGATTGATATAGATAATGTTTACAGCCGCCCAGACGCCTCAAGACCCAGATAAACCCAAAAGGGGAACGGCTAAACAGTTACAATCTGCTTTTTCCGCCAGAGCAATAAAGCAGCAGGGAACTGGGCAGCTGCAAAACCGCAGAGGACCAGCATCTGGCGGTTGTAGCCATCCGACAGGATCTGACCCGCAGCATCCTTCAGATGGCCAGGCAGTGCATCTAAGAAATCAGACGACAAGCCCTGGAGAGTGCTTGTCACGCCCAACTCTGACAATTGGGCTCGGATATAGGCATTGAAGACCGAGGTGGTGATGGCCAGACCGAATGCACTGCCGGTCATTCGAAACTGGTTCCCTGCACCCATTCCGACGGCTACAAAACGACGGGAACTGTTAGCTGGACTTGCTGATATATGATGTTTTTGGGTAACAGTGAGACCAAATACTAGCCTTTATCTGACTCGGTGACCGTAAACGGAATCAAGAGATAAAACATCTGGTAGGTCATTCCACATCCCATGCCAGCGACGACCTGTGAACCGTACACAGTAGGAGATATCTCGCCCGTTGTGGACTGCGTACCGAGGAGGGCACATCCAACGATCTGCAAGACAGTGCCGAACATGACCAAATGAATCGCGGGCACTTTGACCTTGGAGCCAAGAAAGGATGCCCCTATCATCCCAACCGGAAATGCGCCACCAAAGGGAAGCACTCGAACTCCAGCTTGGATTGGGTCCAGGTGGTCGACAAACTGGTATCGCTGGGGCAGCTGGAAGGCAATGGTTGACATGACACAGCCTGTGAATATCATGCCCAATAGAATCCCGACCATTCCCCTGTTTGTGAAGAATCTCCACGGCAAAACGGGCTCTCGTATTCCTGCACACTGCGTGACGCGCCGCTCCCATACTAATAGGGCGATCCAAAGAACAACCGACCCAACCAGCAAGGTAATGACATAGGCCGAGCTCCAAGGGAAAGTGGTGTCGGCTTCCTGGAAACATGCAGTGAAAGAGAGCGTCGCAAGCATGAGGAGGGCGAACCCCGGAAGGTCGAGCCGAGAAAACGTGATTTTAGCCGTCGTTTTGTGGAACGGGTTCTGTTCAGGTCTTCCATGGTATGGAAAGCGATTCGGAATGGCGAGCGTTGCTAGGACAAGTGTTACCACACCTATTGGGACGCTGCACCATCAGGTCGTCAGCCCATTCCACTCCTGAGTACATCATATAGGGTTGAGAAACAGCTGAGACTCACTTGAACCAAAAGATCCATCGCCACGTAGTCGTGCTACTGATTTCACCACCCACAATTGGTCCCAGAACCGTGGCAATGATGATGGCGATGCCGATCTTGGCCATCAAGGCACCGTATTGATCCGGAGGAACGATCTCGGTCATCATAATAGCGCAAAGGGCAAAACAGCCGCCGCCTCCAAGACCCTGGAGCCCCCGTAGAATGATTCTTGATGAAACATGCAGTTAGCAAACAAGGATTGGTTCGAGAGGGATGGACAACAAACAACCTACAACTGATCTAAAGTCTTGGCAGCACCACAAGCGACCGAAAAGACGGTAAATATGGCAATACAGACGATAAAGACCAGCTTGCGTCCATATATGTCGCTGAGTTTGGCAAATATGACAATGACAGCTGTATGCAGTGGCCAATGTCAGCTCAACTCTGCCATCCTGCTTGCCAGTGTAACCATGCGAAGGACAGACCAACATACCAACATAGCCCAACATGTAACTCGACAGTATCCAGCTCGACCTCTCGAACCCGCCGAGCTCATCCGTGATGGACTTGAGCGAAGTAGTCGCAATGGATGTCTCGATCGATATTAAAAACAGCACGACGGCGATGCTGTTCACGGTGTGTAAGTGTGTGTTTCACATTGAGTGTCGAATTAACTTTCTGACGCGTCTTGCAAGCTATGGTGAACTGGGCTAGTCTGAGTTCGGGATCTCCTTCTGGAACTCCGATGGAATGGGTGTTTGTGTGTTACCCACACCGGGTATCTTTTCTATCCCAGGCAGCCACTTGTATCACCGGACGAAGATTGCTGTAACATGGTATCTCGTCAAATGTGGCGGTGGGACCGAGGCAACCAGTATTCGGAGATTTTGGACAGTTGCGGTGAAAGGGGGCAGGGAGGACAAGAAAGCAGGTGAGAACCTGGAAGGAAAATCAACTCGACTCACCATCCGGCAATCAGGTTGAACCGGAGACCATCAAGGTAAATGATGCCCTTTGCAGTTTGGGCGTCTTCTCTTGCATTTTCGTCTGCGGTCGCATCCCTGACCGGAATATCCATACTGACTCCTGCAAGGACATTCTCGTCGTCTGGATGCGCGTCTTCAGATGTTTGGCGTTGTTTCTTCTCCTCGGACGTTGAATCGTATTCGGTTCTGGACGCATTTGTATCGTCATGATCGTGTGTCATATGCGAATGTGAATCTCCATCTTCACCATCTTGTCGCGTCGTTGTAGCAGTCGTCGGCTCTCCAGTTGTTGTTACTGCCGGTGAGGTATGAGAAATGGCATGGATCATATTAGAACATGAGAATAACCTCGAAGGCGTCAGGTATTTATGCAAAGCATGAAAGGAAGAAAAAAAAAACCCGAAAGTACAAGGATTGAGTAACAAGTAAATGAGTGAGCGAGAGAGGCAAATTTCAAAATAAAAAAGCGTCAATGTGGTATTGATATTAGTGATGATATTGAAGAGAAGGAAAGAAGAAGTCGCAAGATGAAACTTGATCGAGAACCTGGTGGCGGTCTGCTTGATTATAATCAGTCAAGCAGCAACAGCTGCAAGGGCACCGATGCCATGTTTCAATACGGCCGAATCGATATCGATGTGCTGTTCGTATGTGCATATGATGTCCTCGTCGTCATTGGTCCCGGCAACCCGGCGAGTGATCTGGCCGAGAAAGGCAATAAATTCGCAACCATGACATTGGAGTCCAAAACTCGTCCATCGACACCAACTTGATCCATGCATCTTGTATGAAGCTCTTTGTGGCCGGTTTTTTGCTCCTGACGGCATTGCGTTCCGGCGTTATCCCATCCTCGTGACGGTAACTTGCTGGTGAAACCTCTGTATCCGTGCTCGGTACATGCCGATTACTTGCCCGGTTCCCAAGATTCCATTGGTACGATCGGAAGGCAATTCCATGGTCGTACCAATTCCTTCGGCGTGCTTTTGTCGGTGACGGATTTGGGGCAGGGTAACGAGGTGGATGAACCAGAGAGGAGGTTAGGTACCACAGCTCGGGGAAAACACGGATGTGTGCTACTGGGCTGATACGAGATTGCTTATCTAAAGGTCTGCTTACCTAACGTCAAACGTCCCAAAAAGGGCGGTTGCGATGGAGAAATCCGCTTGGCCAATAAGGGTTTAGCAGAGTCGCATTAGGATTCCAGCCGCAGCAACACCATCTCAATTCGCAAAATGCAGCAGATGCTCTGGCATTGCAGGCCAATATTTCTCGACGACCCCTTGGAGCTGCTTCACCAAGAGGGAACCAACCTGTTTGTGACAATGAGAATCTTCCATGGCTTTGATATGCGACATTGACCATGAAGCAACTCACCGACATGAAAGTGTGGAATTGAGTCAATTGACCACCCAGTCTCCGAGGATTGTTGTTGACCTGACCGTCGATCATGTCCTCATTCGTCCAACACCCGCCCCACGGCAAGTGCTTGCCGCTACGTGTGGAATCAGTCTTGGGGGCCGTTTATCTAACGACGATGGGAATAGTGTCAACCACACAGGCCAGTAGCTTGTTTTGACCTCGTCGATAAAATCCTCATGGGCAATGGCTTTTTCACGAGCCCCTCATTTTGACATGACTTCAACTCTGTCAGGTGTAATCTAATAATCTCAAACAAGTTCGGCCACCACACGTAAAGTATGGGCGCTTTCCACGGGCTTTTAGGCCTCAGCGGTGGGCAACTTGCCGGCGTCATTGCCATTGCCATCTTTACGTTGTGCATCTACCGTCGATATCTTTCTCCCATCTCTCATGTGCCTGGGCCGTTCGTGGCCAGCTTCACCCGTCTCTGGCACATTCACCGGATCCTAAAGGGCGATCAGAACCTGGAGCTCATTCGGCTCCATGATAAGCATGGTATGTGCTCGCTTCTCTTGATCCTCGGACCGTCATCTGCCAGCCACTTGAAGGGTCCCTGCAATATGCCACTCTCTCGTACCTCGGCTGGGGAAAGGTGACTTGAGAGATGGGGGCGCCGAAGTGCCTCATCCCCCGGACACTACCTTGATGACGTGCAGGGAGACAATTAATGCTAATTCGGCAACAAAAACAGGCCACCTAGTCCGCATAGCGCCCAACGAGATCTCCCTCTCCCACCCGAGCGCCATAAAGAAAATCCTCTCCGCCCCGCTCCACAAAGGGCCATGGTACAAAGTGATTGCCTTTCCCGACGGCCGGTTCCAGAGTCCTATGGGCGCCACCGACCCGGCCATCAAGAACGAGCTCTCGCGCCACCTTAGCGCAGCTTACACCCTGCCGAATCTCCTCCGTTCCGAGGATGGCATCGACGCTACCTTGTCCCGCTTGTTCACCTGGTTCGACAGATTCTCCACACAGAAAAAAGCCATTGAGCTAGCGGACTGGTTCACCTTTGCTACATCTGATGTCATTGGTGAAGTCATATTCTCCAAACCAATGGGGTTCCTCGAAGCGGGAAAGGACATTGACAATACAATCGCCAACTCCCACGCGCAAGCTGCGTACGTGTCTATAGCCGGTTTCTTCCGCTGGGTCCACGTAGCCCTACTGAGCAATAGATTTGTCACTTGGCTGGGGATTGCGCCCTGGGGCCATCTGATCAACACCGCCATGTCGGCTATCAAAGAGCGAATGGATCGACCTGATGTGGAGAGGGTCGATGCACTCGGTCATTGGCTGCGTATGCTAGAGAGCACTCGATCTTTCGACGGAAAGCTTGGATCGGGCAAGGCCAGGATGGAGGAGCACGAGGTGAGAAGTGCGGCATTTGGGGCCATTGCTGCGGGCAATGAGACTGTTGCGGCGGGTTTGCAGGCGTTTGTGTATTACATGATTCGATGCCCCGGGGCGTGGGAGCGAGCGAGGAAGGAGGTGGATGAGGTTTTGGGAGGTGAAGGAGGTGAAGGAGGGCCGGGTGGAGTGGTGAGTTATGCCTCGGCCCAGAAAATGGTCTACCTCCAGGCGTGCATCAAGGAGGCGCTGAGGATCTTTGGGCCGGCGTCGATGGGTTTGCCTCGGGTAGTGGGCAAGGGCGGCATGACGTTTGATGAGTACACCATTCCCGAGGGAGTTATCGTTTCGGTCAATATCTGGGTCATGCACCATTCCAAGGAGATCTGGGGAGAAGATGCGCGCGAGTTTAACCCGGACAGATGGTTCCGACCTAATGCGGCTTCGTTGGAAAAGTACTTTATTCCGTGGGGTGCTGGGTATTCCAGTTGTCCGGGGCCGAATATTGCCAAGATTGAGTTGTCCAAGATCTGCGCTACTTTGGTCAGGGATTACGAATTTGACCAGGTTGATCCCAAGCAGGAGTGGTCCTGGAAGGCGTATTTTACGGCCGTTCCTGGAGGCTGGCCTGTTTATGTCAAGAAAAGGGGGCATCATTGAGCAGGAACCTGGGAAGGTGGAGAGCGGCAGGGGGTTCATTTGGTCTGTCTATGGAGTACATCGCTAGCTACTTGTGGCTTTTAAAATTCTGGTGTTGCTCCTTCATACATTGACCGTACGTGTAGGTGGTCAAGGACGTGGAAAATGAAAGTTAGGCATGTGCGCCTCTCTCGACCACCCATTCAATCGCATTCACCACCTTGGCCATGGTCGCAGTGTCCTTTGGAAAGTGGTGACCGCCACTGTGCGAAATAACCTTCCTGCCCGGCGCCGGATCACATAAATCCACCACTCGTTTGCTTTGGGTATAAAAGGCATCATTCTCTCCATGGACGTGCAGCGTGGGCACCCTTACGCGGATGCCGTGGATGGGTGCATAGTACCCCAACAAAAGTGCCGTTGTCCCTTTGTCCGTGATTGTGCCCCTGGGCTCTGTCTGGCGCATCTTCATCTCCTGGACAGTGCTATCTGCCTCTGGGTCATTCCATATGTCGTATTTCTCATTCTGGGCTGCTGTGTAGTCGTCACGGTAGGCGCTCACCACGGCCCCTTTTCCAGGAATGCTAAGATCATGTGTTATGTGAAGCGGACCGGACCCAAGGCGGTACGGTGTGATGCTGTTGAAGAGAATGGCCGACTTGAATGGGGGCAGCTTGTTCGGACTTTTCTCAGCGGCTGCGGCAATCACAGTGACGGCTAACGACGCTCCGTACGAGAATCCCAGAACTGCATCGAAGGGGCCATCTTCCTCTACTGCGTCCATGACAAGATCAACGGCAGCCTGTACTTTTTCAGGGGTTGGCGCATCGTAATAGCAGAGATACGGGCCCGGGAACGTCTTTCCGACATCTGTTCAGTCAGTTGAAAGGATCGGAATGGTGGCAAGAGCGTTATAGGAGCTTACCGAGAAACGGCCTTGACGTTGTCTCTCCGTCGAGAAACTCAAACTCCCAACTTGGGGGCAACTGGGACCGAAACGGCTGGAGCTGGCTTTCGAGGATGGCCGAATTGCTCCCGAGACCGTGAAGACAGAGGATCCTGGTGGTCATTGTTCCCGCGCTGATGTCTAGAAGCAGTCTCGGTGCCGCTAATGACAAACTCGAACTATCTATTTGGTTTCTTAGGTACTTGCGAGCTGGAAAGAATTGGCCTACGGTGTGGGAGGGGCTGAAGTTCTCGACGGAAGACGGAGGAGTTCGGTTCCACTCGTGACATCTACCGTGCGGCAGGAATTGGCACCTCTTGCACTGTGGTGGCCCCGGGACTTCCAAGTTCCGGTGCAGCTAGTTTGCTTCCTTGTTTGCCCTTGGGCCCCTTGAACAAAAAAGGCGGCAGACGGAAATGTGAACGTGTATGAAAGAAGTGCTAAGGCGCCATATTGTGTTTCTCGGTTGAGGCCCAGGCCGAGAGTCAGTTCGCCGGCCCGGAAAACGAAGCGGGGCTCAACGAACGAGTATGGAGTCCACTGGGAATTGACAAAACTGATGACGAGATTACCAAGGTATTGCGGTAAAATGATAAGCCAGATCGAACGGCGGGACTGACCATACAGCACTTGCGTTGTCTGCGAAGCTTGAACGCTCCAAGCCGTGAAAATCTGGGTATCGGGCAATGTTCGGCTCACAAGGCTACAACCACAAGATTAGGTTCATCATTCGTCCCAGGCCCGCTGTGAAACTTTGGGTCCGGGCCGCGACGCGCGTGGGGCAAATAACACCTCCATCCCGATCATCCCGCTCCTTTTCGGTCATTCTCATAAAAAGAAGAGATAAGAGATCATTTAGAGCAATTCTGAAGCCCATCCCCGAGTTTGCTCGAGCCCCTATTTCTACGGGCCAAGTTCTGGCACACATTTTTTCTTTCCTTTTCCCACCAGCAGCTTCCTTGGATGCCTCGGCCGCTCAAATAACCTGTTATCTACCTAGAACACACTTCTTATTTGCCATATTTGCTATCTCTCCTTTCTCACGCAAACTGTTTGTTGAGCCCACAAACTCTACCTGCTTTCTGCCTGACAAAAGCCAGAACCGTTGTCTGTCCAACACTGGTTCAGTTTGCGTTGGTGGCGTACTGGCGTCCAACATCCGCGGTTATTCTGTCTCGTAGCATCATCAACAGCACTTTCAGGCACTAGCACACTCCATTTCCAAGCCACATCGAGCCATTCCTATCTTATCCATCACCGCTCAACTGTCATCCAAATAGAATCCGGGTTAGTGTCATCCTACCCGCCCCAAGACATCTGATTTCTACTCCTTTGGCTTACTCTCTCTGCCCACCATCCAGGACAGAGGACTCGACCTTGGGCTTTCCGTTGCTATTCCATATTGTTCGATAAAACACTACTCACGTCGCTGAACAGATACCAATCTCGCCATGTCGACATCTGAGCAGCCCAACGTTTCGGACATCCTCGCCGAGGATGGATCCATGCCTATTGCTGTTGTTGGCATTGCGGGCCGCTTCCCTGGTGATGCCAGCAACCCAGACAAGCTCTGGGAGATGATAGCGGCCGGAAAGAATGCCCATAGCGAATGGCCCAAGGATCGTCTCAACATGGACGCCTTCTACCACCCCGATCCCGAGCACAGTGGCACGTTCAATACGAAGACCGGGCACTTCATGAAATGCGATGTTACCGGTTTCGATGCCCCCTTCTTTTCCATCACGGCCAAAGAGGCCCATGCCATGGACCCCCAGCAGCGCATTGCCTTGGAACTGGCTTATGAGGGCCTCGAGAATGGTAAGATTGTCTATTACCCACTCTTCCAAACTGTTCAACAGCTAATTCATGCTTCTTGTGATATTGTTATTCAGCCGGCATGCGAATTCAAGATGTGGCTGGAACCAGCATGGGCTGCTACATGGCAACCTTTGCTCATGACTATTTCCGTCTCAGACTTCACGATGTCGAGGACATTCCCATGTACGAAGGAACCGGAAATGGCCAGCCTATGCTGTCTGCCAGATTGTCATGGTTCTTCGACTTGAAGGGCCCCTGTTTTGTGCTTGACACAGCGTGCTCCTCGACACTCGTTGCCCTGCACCTGGCCTGTCAGAGCATCAGGACCGGCGAATCCAATTCGGTGAGTACTTACCTCTAGCGCTGAGTCCCAAGTATTTCGTTGATCTAACAGCATCATCCCAACAGGCAATTGTTGGTGGAGCTAACTTCATGTTCATGCCCGAGCTTTCATCGGCCCTCAGCAATCTCCATTTCCTGTCCCCAGATGGCCGTTGCAAGTGTTTCGACGCCAGCGCCAACGGATATGGTCGTGGTGAGGGCGCTGTTGTGGTAATTCTCAAGCCCCTTGAAGCAGCGCTCCGTGATGGTAATGTCATTCGTGCCGTCATTCGCGGTACCGGGGTCAATCAAGACGGACGTACGCCTGGAATCACCGTCCCCTCGGCCCAGTCCCAAGAGGCCCTGATCCGAAGCACTTATGCTGCCGCTGGACTGTCCTTCAAAGACACGCAGTATTTCGAGGCTCACGGCACCGGCACGCCGGTAGGAGACCCCCTTGAATGCAGTGCTATTGGCGCTACGTTCGGTCAGGAGAGGTCAGAGGAGCATCCGCAGATCCTGGTAGGTTCCATCAAGCCAAACATTGGACATCTCGAAGCCATTGCCGGTCTCGCGAGTATCGTCAAGAGCATCTACTGCGTCGAAAAGGGCCTGATTCCACCAGTCGCCTACTACGAGAAGCCGAATCCCAAAATTGACATGGAAGGCTGGAAGCTGAAGATCCCCACCAAGCTCACCCCATGGCCAACCAAGGGTGTCCGCAGAGTGAGCATCAACTCATTTGGCTATGGTGGCACCAATGGTCACTGTATCATCGACGATGCCTACCACTATCTAAAGGAACGTGGACTGACCGGGGCACACAATACCGTCATTGACCCCGAGGAGCTTCTTCGCAGCGCCAACGGCCCCAGGAGGGTTACCTTCAGTGACGAAAAGATTGACACCGCTGTCTCGGTTACGGAAATATCCATCGATTCCCGCCGCAGCTCTGAGAGCACAGAGACCGATTGCGACGGCAACAGTGCAGTCACGGTGAACCTAAACGGCAATGCCGTTAAGAATGACACTGCAGTCAGGAATCTTACAGCCGCGTCACCGGACGTTTACACTGGCCCTCGCCTGCTCATCTGGTCCTCGCACGAGCAAAAGGGTACCGAGGGACGTGCTGCCGCTCTAGGCGAGTACTTGGAGTCCCACACCTCCAAAGACACTGCATCCAACCTTAGGCTTTTGGACAAGTTGGCCTTCACCCTTTCCCACAAGCGATCCCGTTTCCAATGGCGGTCGTATGCTGTCGTCTCCGACATGGAGTCCGCCAAGGCCGCCCTATCGAAGCCATCGAAGCCTGTTCGCGCCCAAGATAGCCAGAAAGCGGCCTTCATCCTTACCGGCCAGGGCGCTCAGTGGTTTGGAATGGGTCGTGAGCTGCAAGTGTATCCAGTGTACAGAGAGAGCATCGAGGCCGCGGCAGACTACATGAAGAGCTGCGGAGCCGACTGGGACCTCACTGGAGAGTTATCCAAAGACAAGAAGAATTCGCGGATTGGGGAAGCCGCCATTTCCCAGCCTGCTTGTACAGCTGTTCAAATTGCCCTCGTCGATCTGTTGGCCAGCTGGGGCGTGAAGCCTCGGGTTGTTGCTGGGCATTCCAGCGGAGAGATTGGTGCTGCATATGCCAAAGGGGCCATTACCCGCGAAGCAGCCTGGTTGATCGCCTACCACCGCGGTCGTCTATCAAGTGCGATCAAGCAGGAGGGTGCCATGATGGCAGTCGGCCTGGGTGAGTCCGACGCCAATACTCGAATCAACAAAATCCTCGACGAGGACACTTCAGAGGGCAAGATTGTCGTGGCTTGTATCAACAGCCCTTCGAGCGTCACCGTTTCTGGTGATGCCAAGCTTGTCGACAAGCTTGGGCTGGCGCTGGAAGAGGAACAGGTCTTCAACCGGAAGCTGGCCGTCAAGGTCGCGTACCACTCGCACCACATGCAGACCATCGCGGACGAATATCTTGACTCAATAAAGGGACTCAAGTCCATGGTCCCCGAGAAGGCGGCAGAGTCGACGGTTACAATGTTCTCTTCCGTCAGTGGCGATCTGATTGAGTCTGCTGCCCTATCCTCGCCCTCCTACTGGGTGTCCAACTTGGTCAATCCTGTCAAGTTCGACCAAGCTGTGCAGGCTGCACTGACCCACAATCCAGCCGCCGCTTCCAAGCGCCGGACCACAACGCGCAATAGCAAGTCTTTCCAGGTCGACACCATCGTGGAGGTGGGCCCGCATGCCGCCCTTCAGGGTCCCATCAAGCAAATCGTGGCCGCGGTTGCTTCATCCTCGTCCAAGCCAACAACTATCCCGTACGTGTCCGTTCTGACTCGCAATGTGTCTGCCACCGAGTCGGCCTTGTCCGCCATTGGCTCTTTGACCCAGCAGGGCTACTCACCCGACATTGTATCGGCAAATAATCCCCAGTCGATTCCCCTGGCAGTGCTCAACCAAACACACCAATTGACCGATATTCCCCCTGTCATTTGGAACCGCTCTACAAAGTACTGGCATGAGCCATCGGCCACAAGAGCCTTCCGCTTCCGGCCTCTCCCGCGCCATGATCTCGTGGGCGTCCGGGATGAGTACTCGTCCGACGCAGAGCCCTCGTGGCGGAATTATTTCCGGGTTGCCGAGATTCCCTGGATCGAACATCACCAAGTTCAGTCCTCCATCCTGTACCCGTTTGCAGGCATGATGGTCATGGCGATTGAAGCTGCTCGCCAAACCGTGGATCCAACTCGGGAGGTGCAGGGATATCGCCTTCGAGACATCCAGTCCGGGGCGGCCATGGTGATCCCACATGATGGTGTGGGTGGCAAGGAGGGAAAGCTCGAGACCAGAATTCAGCTTCGCTCCTGGAGAACTGGCACAAGGTCCCTAGACCACGCTTGGCAAGAATTCACCATCGCAAGTCGCAACGACGAAGGACTTTGGACACAGAATTGTGCTGGGCTCATTTCAATCCAGTACGCGCCCACGGCCTCTGCTCAAGGCCAGGCCTTTACCGATGAGAGGCAGGTGAAAATGGAGGCCCACAAGAAGTTCTATTCACGTCTCGAGGCGGATAAACCCCCGCAGGTGCCCGTGGCTGATTTCTACGACTTTATCAACAGGATGGGTGTTCAGCTGGGTCCGATATTTCAGGTCTTGAAGACGATTGGCTCTGGTCATTATGAGAGCATCTGCGACCTGGTCATCTCCGACACGGCGGCTCTCATGCCGGAGAACTACGAGCATGATCACATCATCCATCCCACCACGCTGGATGGAGTGGTTCAGATGGCGGCGTCGGCAGCCACCGAGGGCGGATTAACGGTTGATCGGGCCAAGATTCCCAAGTTCATCGATTTCGTCTGGGTCTCGGCCAAGATGTTCGACAAGAAGGCCGGGGCCAAACTCATCGGCTACTGCACGAGCAAGCCCGTCGGAAAGACCGAGTACGCTGGTGATGCTGTCATTGCCGACGAGAGCTGGGGCGAGGAACTTGTCAAGATTGAGGGGTGCAGAACCGTCGCTCTTGAGACCCTGGAAGAGGCTGGTCGCGCCGAGAATAATGTCGAGGATCGCAAAATCGAAGCTGAGCTGACCAAAATGGCTGCACGGCACAACTGGGGTGTTGACGTCGAGAACACTCCAGATGCAGTGCTTGCCGCTTTGCTAGAGAAGCACGTGCTTCCGATCGACGACGCAAATGCAGAGTGGATCTCTGAGCTCGAGCACGCCTGCTACATCTTTTGCAAGAGGAGTGTCAAGACCATCGAGGACTGCGGCCTAGACCGACCAGGAAGCAAGCTCTCGGCGCATCACCGCTTGCTGTATGCCTACATGCGAGAGGTGGTGGCCAATGCTGCCAGGTATACCCACGAAAGGCAGCCCCCGAAGGACTCTGCAGAAGACTGGCTGGTTCTGTCCCGCGAGCAAGAGGATGAAGTTATCCAGCGAGCATTCCAGCGTGCTGTCCATGGAGCCCTTCTTTGTCAAGTGGGCACGAACCTAGATGCCATCTTGGCCGGAGAGATTGAGCCCCTCCAAGTCCTACGCGAAAACGACTTGCTGACCAAGTTCTACCGTGAGGCCTTTGGTACCACCAGGATCCAGAGCATTATTGGACAGTACGTCAAGCATCTGAGCCACAAACGACCTCTCAAGGTGCTGGAGGTTGGCGCTGGCACGGGTGGCACGACAGCTGCCATTCTCAAAACACTTGGTAAGCCCGGCCAGGCTGCCAACAGACTTGTTTCCTACGTCTTCACGGATCTGAGCAGCGGCTTCTTCGAATCTGCTGCCACCGACTTTGCCGAGTGGTCTGACTTTCTCGATTTCAAGGTCTTGAACATTGAGAAGCACCCCCGTGATCAAGGGTTCTCGTTGGGTGAGTACGACCTCGTCGTCGCCAGCAACGTTTTGCACGCCACCTCATGTCTCGGCAAGGTACTGGGACATTGCCGCTCGCTCCTGAGGCCGGGAGGAATTCTCCTCCTTGAGGAGATTACAAACACCACCGCAGCTCGAGTACCTATGATTGTCGGATGTCTTCCTGGATGGTGGATGGGTGAAGACGATGGTCGCAAGGGCGGACCCCTTGTTGAAGAAGACAAATGGGAAATGCTCCTCCGCGAGCAAGGATTTGATGGTATCAAGCTTCGATTCAAGGATACCAAGCGGCAAGATCTTTACCTGAAGTCTCTCATGATCTCAGTTGCTGCGCCAGTGCCGACACTACCAGAGCCACCACGGGAAATCTTCCTCATCGCACCAGAGAAGATGGCCAGCCACATCGACAGCTGGGTCGACAAGATTGCCAGAACCATCCAGTCTCAATCCGGCGACCAAAGCATCTCGATCAACCGAGTTTCCCTTCTTGAAGCAGCAAAGGCGGATCTGAAGAAGCAGGCAGTCATTGTGGCACTTGAAGCTCACAAGCCGTTCGTTGTCACAGTCGACAAACCCGAGGACTTTGAAGCGCTCAAGAAAGTAATTCTGACGGCGGGGAGCACGCTTTGGCTTACTAGGGGCGGAGCTGTAGACTCACCTGTTCCAGAGGCCAATGCTATCGTCGGACTAGGGCGCACAATCCGAGCTGAGGTGCCCAGTACTCGCCTGACCACATTGGACCTTGACCCCAAGGACGCCGGCAGCGATTCTGAAGCGGCCCTCGTCAGCCAAATTTTCAGGACGCAACTGCACGGCTCGCACGCCGAGTTCGAGCTCGCACTGCGCGATGGGCAGGTCCAGGTTCCTCGACTCTACACCGATTCCGACCTTAGCCATGTTTTTGACAGGGCAGAAAAGGAGTCCAAGGAGACTGACGCACCCAGGCTCCTTCCTTATGGCGGGTATCCCGAGTCCACGACTCCAGACACGGAGAGAGTTCCACTCCGCCTCGATATCAAGACACCTGGTGTTCTTGACACGCTGCGATTCGTTGATGACTCGGACGAGCACCAAAAGCCTCTGGGCGACAGCCAAGTTGAAATATTTGTCAAGGCCATCCCTCTCAGCCCTGACGACGTCATGTTTGCCATGGGCAATACTGACCCAACTCTGAAGGGTGACGATGCCGGAATGGGCATCGAGTGCAGCGGCATCATCACCCGCGTCGGCAATGGCGTAACAGAGTTGGCCCCTGGCGACCGGGTTGTGACATGCCACGTTGGATCTTTCCGCACCTATGTGCGCAACCACTGGTCAGCGGTGCAAAAGATTCCTGATTCCACGAGTTTCACCGAGGCTGCCAGCTTCACCTCGGTCTACGCAGCTGCCATTTATGCTCTCCAGGATCTGGCTCGTATTCAAGCTGGTGAAACAGTCTTGATTCACGCCGCTTCGGGTGGATTTGGCCAGGCGTCCATTGTCATTGCTCAGAATGCTGGAGCTGGCGCCATCTATGCTACAGTCGGAACCGAGGCCGAGAAGAAAATCCTCATTGACGAGTATAACATCCCTGCTTCTCATATTCTGAACAGCCGTGACCATTTGTCCTTCTCAGCGGGTCTCAAGCGGTTGACAAACAACCGGGGCGTCGATATTGTACTGAATTCACTGGCCGGTGAAGCCCTCCGTGAGTCATGGCTGAACCTCGCGCCGTTTGGACGGTTCATCGAACTGGGCAAGAACGACATGTTCAAGAATGCGGGCCTGGACATGATCCCGTTCCTCCAAAACACAACCTTTACGGGTCTCAACATGAGTGCCATATTCAACCGCAACATTCCCTTGTCGGCTCGCCTTCTCCGGCAGGTCATGGCTCTGCACACCCAAGGTGTCGTCCAGCCTATTCGGCCGGCATCAACGCTTCCATTCTCACGCATCGAGGAAGCCTTCCGCACACTGGCCGGCGGCAAGGACATCGGGAAAATTGTTCTAATTCCCAACGATGAAGACCAAGTTCCGATGGTCCCACCAACCGCTCTAATCTCTGCCCGCCAAAAGTCACTGGAGAAGGGTATGCCTTCACTCACCCTCCGGTCTGACGCCACGTACCTGATTCCAGGCGGCCTTGGTGGCCTCGGCAGGGTCTTGGCACGATGGATGGCGTCCAAGGGGGCTCGATATCTCGTCTTTACTTCACGGTCTGGCGCGGCCTCGCCGGAAGCCCAAGCCCTGCTAGACGATCTGACATCTCAAGGTGTGCGATTCAGGGCCTTTTCGCTCGACATTGGATCAAAGGCTGCATTTTCTCAACTACTCTCTTCACTATCCGAATTCGAATTTCCACCCATCAAGGGCGCCATCACCTTCGCCATGCAGATCCGCGACATCTTCTTTGAGAACATGTCGCTGGAGGACTTCCACGCGGCATTGGCACCCAAGATCAACGTCACGAGGAACATGGACGAACTCCTTCCGAACTCTGACGAGCTGGACTTCTTCATCTCCCTGTCGTCCATCGCTGGCGTGGTAGGATCCAGAGGCCAAGGCAACTACAACGCCGGAAACGCATTCCAGGACGCATTGGCCCGACGACGCAGAGCCAGAGGTCAGAATGGTTACAGCATCTGTCTTGGTCTCATCCAAGATATCGGATTCGCCGCTGATCAGGGTGTCCTTGAGCAGCATCGCTACCTTGACAAGGGTGCTGCCATTGTCATGACTTCCCAAGATGTGATCAAGGCGATCGAGACTGCTATTTCTTTATCTGCCACCACTCACCAGAGTGAGACTGATGAGTATACAGGCGTCAACGGAGCCGAGATTATTCTCGGACTTGCCACAGGCGGACTGATGAAGGCTCAGGGTCACGAGGAACCATACTGGGCCCATGAGAGTCGCTTTGCTGCGGCTCGCATCTACGACACCCAGCTGCTGAGCGCAAAGAACATGAACGGCAAGAGCGGCAAGAATGGCAAGGCTGGCAACTCTGGAGAAGAGATCCGCGCGGCCTTGGCAGCTGCCACGACTGGTGACGAGGCGGCTGCCGTCGCCCTGACTGCACTTGTCCGCAAGCTGGCGAGGGCCATGATGATGGATGAAGGGGATTTGGATCCCGAGAATCCTGCCAACTCGTATGGGATTGACAGCCTGGTTGCTGTCGAGATCCGCGCGTGGGTTTTCAAGGAGCTGCGGAGCGAGGTTTCGGTTTTCGAAATTCTCAGTAACGCCAGTCTGTCGTCACTTGCTGCCATGGTTGCGCAGCGTTCGGCTGTTGTCAAGGTCAGCGCTGAGGAGTAAAACGTCTGTGTACGGATACGGTTTGTTCGCTGCGATGATTTTCCGGGCGGTGTAACCTGGGACCAAAGCGACTGCCATTGGCGGACAATGTGAACAGCGTCGTTGTAGGGATGCGACAGATCTTGACCCGGGGTGGTCAGAGGCAGGTTTTTGGTTGGGGACATGGGACACGGGACATGACCGGAGAGTCTTAAGTCGGCCAAGGTAAACTGCTTGTGTGGAGGATGGGGAGACGAAGATGAAGAAATATGAAGTGCGATGATTTCATGTCCATTTTGAGCGATGGGGAATGATAGCAGCCTCGCTACGGTAGAAATGGATGGGCTTGCCCTCCGTGAATGCGCAGGTCAATTTGGACGTTCGGGGGAATTCCGGGGAATTTAGAGAAGATAGATGCGGTGATTTACATATCTTGATGCCAATAAACTTTGTTTTCCAGTGTAAATGAACGGTCACCTGTTGTTCAAAGTGCTTGTCTGATACCCTCCGAGTCCATGTTCTTTGAACCTTGTGGGCTGATCGTCCTTCGTAGTGAGTTTTCTGGTCAATTATTCGCGGTTTTCTGATGATTCGCAACCCCGGGCTGTAAGATGGCAATTCCAGATACATCGTCAGCACAAATTTGAATAGCACTGCAGTTGTACTCCCTCTAGTACCTCCAGATGACGTCTAAAGGTCTCCGCGACTCAGGTCGGTAGGTTCAGAGTTAGACTCACGGACACCCGCACCGCTGAATCTGGATCTCAGGGTCCACACCTGGACATCTGCCACTTGAGTCAGGAAACAGACATAAGAAAACAAGCATCATGTGGCGTGGTGGCAGAGTGGTCTAATGCGCAAGACTAGAAATCTTGTTCCTTCGGGAGCGTCTGTTCGAATCAGGCCCACGTCGTGGATATTCATCTTTTGCAAGTTCAGTGTGAATCGAAGAGTTGGTTCTTTCATTTTCGTTCTTTTCTTTTTTCCCTTGTTTATAATGTCGAATTGATAGGGTTTGATAAACGACAATACCACATACATATGCAGGTACCACACATATGTCCGGCAGCCAGAACTGCGTTCCCTGTTCCGGTGGCCGGAATAATTCTTGGCTGTTCCGGTGGTTGGAAATCTCTTGGTTGTTCTGGTGATTGTGACATGGTTGAACCTGTCTCGTTATTCAGGTTACGAACTTGCTTTTTATTCAAGCTTCACTGGCAGTGTGATACGTAACAAAGTTGATGGACTTGATGTTTAAATTGAATTAACTTCACTGAAACAAATGCCTTACTAGGTATGACAACTGCGCTTGGCTGGACATAATGGATGACTTGCGTGACTTGAAAGGATGCACTGACTGCTGGACTAAATGCCCCGACTAGCTGGAAAGAATGCCTTGTGTGGCTAGCATAAATGCCTTTCTTGGTTGGAAGATGTGCTTTGTGTAGCTAGAATTATTGCCTTTACTAGGCTGGAATGCCCCAATTCACTCAAACAAACACGATACCTTTCCCTTCTTACACCTCAGTCTCAATACCAGTATCCTTATCCCCATGACTAAATACATCTTCAACCTTTTGCTTCCCATGCTTTGCTCGATCAGCCATCCAATCCAAAGTCCGTGCCGCCTTCCACTGCATCACCCCGCGGTGTTTCCGGTGCAGTTGCTTGTGGTGCAGCTTGTAGTCCTGGACCTGGCCAAGTGGGCCCCTTGACCCGTCATCGTCGCTTCCCTCCCCAGACTTGCCGCCGAGAGCCGACTCGCTTTTCCTCTTCAACTTCTGGATGGGCCCACTTTCCGATTCCGAGTCGTTGTCACTGCTGCTGCTGCTGGAATCGTCATCACCTGCCTTCCGAAGCATTTTCCTCTTCTCTGCCTCCTCGGACGATTCCCTCCTCTTCCCGCTCCCAGACTCGTCATCTCCGTGGTCGACCTCGGACCAAGATTGATCTTCATCAGGCACACCGTCACCGTCGTAATCATCATACGAGACCGAGTCATCGTCGGCCATCTTCTCGTCGTTCACTAGGTCCAGTACTTCCATGACTCCTTTGACGTCGGAATTCTTGGCCTTGTTCGCGTACTTCTTGTGGTATCCACTAAGGCCTCTCCAGAAACGCAGCGTCACTTCAATCTCTCCAAGCGGCTTTTCACCTTCATCAAGACCCTCATACTCAGAACAAGACCTCGCTCGTTCCAGTTGCTTCTTTCCACCCTTCCAAACCTTGACTGTGACGACTTTGTCCTCTTCGTCCGGGATAGTGCTCAACCAGAGAACCGCGAGCGCTGGATTAGAGTCGCTTAAGAGGGATGAATGGTAGAACTCGATGACCATTGCGGAAGCATGCCGTTTTATGACGCCCAGGAAGATACTGTCCTCGCCCTTCTTTTTCGGCACCCACTCCACGGTCTCTTGACCAGGACTGGATGACGGGTGCATCTTGCCCTTGCCAATCTTGGTAGTCAACTTGAGCTTGCTCTGCTTCAAGCTATCCTCCAGGTGGCCCTTGGCGCGAACTGGTCCCTTGACCTCGAGAGTGCCGTAATCCCAGCCCGTCAACTCCCGCGGCATCTGCAGCTCGACACTCCGCCAAACCATGCTGATCCTGGCCCGGCCATAACCAACACCGCCAGCGAGTGGGTATGTCTGCATGACTTGGCTTCGCTTCTCAAACACTCTTCGCAGAGGCAGATACACCACTCCAAGCAGCGGGTTCTTTTCCCCTTCCCGGCAATCCCGGACCGAAACAATCACCTCGGCAGTCCTCCAGTCCTTGACGAATCGTTCCGTGCCTGCGTTGAAGAAGGGCTTCGCATTCTTGGGCTTGGTGCGACTGCGATAAATCTTTCTGTGGTTGAGGATGATGATGCAGTAACTGTCTGGTAGGCTGTCTGATTGTTCTGCCTCGTCCTCGCGATCCTCTCTATCGCCCGCTCCGTGTGACCGGTCCCGATTGAGCTTTGCAACCTCCAACCCGGTAATGTTGTGGATCTGGATGCTCAGAATGCCGCTTGGTAGCCCATCTGGCGGAGGCGCCGAGATGATCATATTGTCTTCCGTCTCCTTGAAGTCCTGGGCTTCTTGCTGGTGGAGTTCGTCCGATGCGCCCTGGTCTTGTGACCAGATGGCTTCTCTAAGCTTTGACTTTGCGCGCTCAGAAACCTGCTTCTTCAGCGAATCAAGGTCGCGAATGCTGGGGTCAAAGGCCTGCTTGTCAAGCTGGCATTGCTGGATGTGCGCCTTGGAAAAGAAACCAACGGACCACTCCAGAGTGCCGGGCATCTTCTCGTCAGGGTCCTCTGCCCTCAGTTCATCAGACCTGTCGCACATCTTGTTCTTGGTCTTGGATCCGTGCATCAGCTCCTTGAGGCTTAGCTCGGTCCGGCCGAGATCGTCGTCGGCGGTAAACTTGTCCGAATCCCAGATCTGCAAACGAAGCGTTTCCTCTGCGTTGATCTCATCGGGCGAGACAAGAATGGGGATCCACTCTCCCCAGTTCGGTTCCTGCTGTCCGACGATGATGCGCGTTGATCCGACCGGCTTGCCGAATTTGCCCCAGGAAACGGTGACATAAGAGTCACTCGTGCCGCTGCTCGAAGTGATGCCTCCATCGCCGTGTTTGAAGCCCCTAGCACACTTCACGAAAACCATGACAACACCGCGGGTGAGGGTGTCCTTCTTAAAGTCATCGCCCATCAACATGTCTTTGAGGTCCAGGGTGAGAGACTTGGGTGCGACATACTCGGCAAGGGCGGCGTCGATGGAGGACTGGACAAAGGAAGATATGAGGGGTACGTCCATCAAGTTGAGGCTGTGCTTCGACAGAGGTACACAGGATATGTCGGCTCGTGGTTGGCCGAGGAAGGTGAGGGTGCAGAGCTCAACGAATGGAGGGTCGGGGGTCAATTGCAGCCGAACGCGCATGATTCCGACAATGCCGCGGAGTTCAACCCACACCGGAACTGCAATCCCACCGGGGAGGTAGAACTTCAGATAGAGGTGCGCATTTCGAACTTTTCTCTGAAGCGACTTGCCCGACGACCGCGCCCTGTAGGAGAAGGCAAGCTCCATGTTGACAAAATCGCCGTCTTCTGCTTCCATTCCTTCCTCGATGGCTTCTTGGTCCTCCTCCTGCTCTTGGTCGTTCTTCTCGCCTCTCCCTCTTTCCACCTCTCCACCGTTCCCAGAGTCATCTGTCTCACCTTGTCCAGGCACTGTCCGGTCGTTCCCTCCCTTGCTGTCCTCCAGGCTACCGTCCGAGTTGACTGACTTGTTTGCAGCAGCCGTGGGCAACCACTTGACACCGAGGATCCTGAACGCCTCGCTTCCCTGTCCAATGTCGTCCACGCTCACCATTCTGACCACCTTGGGGAGCGAGGCCTGCATGACATCTTCGAGAGTGTCGACGATTGAGGCGAAAAGATCCGGGTTTATCAGCGGCCAGATTGAGGCCAAGAGGCTGTTGAGCCAGGCAACAGATTCTGGCATCTCTTTCCCAGATTTGGTGGACGAAATCTCGCGCTGCCTCGCAGCCTCCCATGTCTCGTCCTCGAAAATACCATTGACTTTCATTGTCAACCATCCCGTGGTCTGGTGAACGAGAAAAAGCATACCAGATGCGGCAGTGACCACGGCAATAAAAACTCCTCCCAAACCGGACCAACCCCAGTGACCCAAACCTCGTGCGCTAAAGACAGATACCACAGCCAACGTCAGCAAACCCAGAACCGAAACTCCGCCAAGTCCAACCATGAGTGCATTCTTGTAGACCGCCATCAACGCCCGTTTGGTGTCCTCAAATTCGGGTGGTGGGAACAGAGTGCTCATTCCCTCATGCGCAGAATCCATCTCTTCCTTCTCGCGTGCCAGCTCCTCGCCTGATTTGGATGCTTCAACTCCTGTTGCAGTCCGGTGATCCTCGCCAGAACCAAAGCCGGGCTGGTTCTCGGGAGCCGACTTGAGCATCTTGTCGGTCATGTCATGGATGGTGACTGGCAAGTGGGTCACAGGGTCTGTAACCTCCCTTCCTCCGTGACTTGAATTTTTGTCCTTGCGCTCTTTCTTCATGGCCTTGCGCTTCTCCTTGGGATCCACCGATGCAGCGGCTTTCTCTGTTCCGGATTTCTGCTCCTTCTTCTCCTTCTTGTTGTCATTCTCTTCCTGGTCTTCGTCTTCCTGGGTGTCTGGATGGGGCGACTCGGGCGAGCGTGCGTCCAAATCTTCAGACGCCTGATCATAGGGGAGAGGCGCCC
Organism: Rhypophila decipiens; assembly: GCA_033297075.1. NCBI lineage: Eukaryota > Fungi > Ascomycota > Sordariomycetes > Sordariales > Naviculisporaceae > Rhypophila > Rhypophila decipiens. Next base: position 8,047 of record MU858277.1, on the reverse strand, counting down.
CTGGGGTATCATTTGGATCATTCCTGTTAGTATAAGGGTAGGGGTCGTGGGCTGCCTTTTTTGGCTGGTCTTCGTTCTTTGCGATGGCCTTGATGGAGTCATATGCCCGTCTCGTCTTGGACTCGCCGGCTTCGGTTCCTTCTTCTTGCTGGTTGTCGAAATCGTCGGCTTCGTCTTCACGGCTCTTGATCTCGGCTCGGTGCTCGCGATACCCCTTGATAGTCGGGACTGGGTGTTTCCCGGTGTAGGGCCCGCCGTGAGCTTTTCGTGCCCCCCGATCTTCGAAGTCGTCAACCTGCGACATTGTACTTTGGTGCCCGTTTTCACATATGATGGTTATCTCGGCAATCAATCGGGAGTGCAGCTTGTGTCGTGATCGGGACAGGATAACGACATGAACATTGCTTGGAATTGGAAGTCGGATCAAAAAGTCGGGGTTGACTGATGAGCAATTGAACGAGGGATCGACGGAGCTAGGTAACCTTTTTTGTGCTGAGACAGGAAACAGGAAATGGGACCTGAGCCAGAAAATGACCAATTCTGTTTACCTTGGACGCTTGGCTGACGAATTAAGTTCCAGGATGATGGTATCTCACGCCCAATCAAGCTCGTACACGACGTTACCAAACGCAGTTGTGGTGACAAGTCTTGGTGAGCTCACAACCACTGATGACGGCAATGACGTCACTTATGCCAAGCCCTCCACGCCGTCATTGTGAAATGGGCTTGTGTGTGTGGAATGCCAAGACGGGACTCGTGGCCGAGGAACTCAGAGGCGCAGCATCCCTGTGCCACCCAGCTGTGGCTTGCATTTGTGGCGCCCCCCGGTTTTCACACGGCATCCGGGGGCCCGTCTTGGCAACGATGTCGTGGGGTTCAAGCTCGGTCGGTATCAGCATTTGGTGACACCTGCGGCCAAAACTGTTAGTAAAACATTACACGTCTTTGGTCGCGCTTGGGCAATTTCTCTGCGCCTCCAGGGCAAGTGCTGCGGGTGCCGGTCTAGAACGGCCCATTGAATCGGCACCTAACCGCTAGCTCATACCCACTTTGGCCGCTAAATCGACTGTCATGTTCGACTTTTGAGGTTCAGAACCCCTAAAAACTCTCCACTACAACTTGTGGCAACCTCCTCTCCCAGCGAAGTGGAAGTCGGAATTGGGGTGACCTTTGGACTATGTGGTACGAAACTCCATGGAACTGTTGCACACGGGCGGGGAGATCCGGAACCGCTACGCAAGCTCCCGTCCCCCACACGGGTATGAATCCTTCGAGATTTTGCTGGGAAATGATTCCAAATTTCCAAACAGGCACAGGCACACGAGCAGACGACATCAATGATGATCAATCTACGGATACTGGTTATGTCATCTGCAACAACTTCGTATTTGAGCTTACAAACAGTCGGCCGCTTTGGAGACTCGCGAGTTGTCAGCTTAATCGGCGAGTTTCTCTCACGGTCGCATCGATGCGTACATATCGACAGCAGCAGAAGTGATGGAACCATCCTCTGGTGGTTAGACTCGAAAAGCGCGAGCATATGCCGTGACTTCTCGGTGGGAGGGGATCCGAGTATGCGAACACATGCAGTGATTGCATGTGTGTCGCCCATGCTCCTTGATTCAACGGCCAAAGAATCGACAGGACCTTTTCGGTCAATCCTCTTCCCACCTCACCTGCCCAACAAGTCCACTGCTACTCGGAACTTGCGATATTTGCGCCCACGATAGCATCATGCGCCGCTGGCTCGACACAAGTCAAGATAAACTCGGGCTACAGGATGGGTGGCCATGCATGGGTGACAGCTCAGATGCGTGTTTGTGGCTCCGGTTGTTGCGGTTCCGGGTATTTTAGGTGAGATTGGCCTTCTTCACTACCGTCGCTTGACCTTATCTCTCGAGGAGCTATTATTTTCTCCGTCGCGGTCACCATTGGCACTCCCACTCAAGGTCAAGCGCAAATTTGCCTGCTTTTGCCGTCTTATCATGAGCGAGATGCGGAAAGTCCAAACCAAGGGCCAAGAGGTTGATGGGCACCTTGATGCCACAGCTGCGACGAGACGGGCCAGCCCTCTTGTCTCCTTCCTCAATTGGCAGGTATGCCCTTGTTCCCATTCGTCGGTTAAGATGTCCCGGGATGGCATACACACGGCATACACTGCTGTCGACAATGTCCCCGCGTTGCATAGTGCCAAGGGGTCAAAATAACCGTTGAGCCAAGACCGGGCCCAGACGCTTCCAGCCATTTGCTCATCAAGGTGACCCCCATCTTTTATCTCTGTTAAAACTAACCTTGGATCGACAACATGCCATGAAGCAGTGAGATGCACGAATCAGAAGACTGCTCGTCACCTGCCACTCGCTGACGCCACAGGTTGCCAAAGGGTTGGCACTCGATTTCGAGCTCGATGCTCGATGCTCTGCACCGTGTCCATGCGACCGATGGTCTTGGGGAGGTCTCTGTCCACTCGCTTGCCATGTTGTATAACCCTATTTTATATAAGGGTTCATATCACGATGGACCAGTGAGCATCTTCCACCACCGCGGCCGAGACATGCGCCGAGCCGTGATAATAACTGGCCAGAGTACCACGACCCGTTATCGGTGGACTTTCCTGATGGCGGCAAAAGAGGCCCGAATGAGTTAATCGCTCTCCTCTCGCTTAACATGTCCATCTATACGCGGCGTCAAATTACTATGTTGACAGTACTTGCGCGTAGGGTGGTAGTAGCAGCACATTCATCTTTTTACTCGCACTCTATTCCGACCACACATCTCGATTGCTCTGGATGCCTTGTTTGGAAGGTGGCAAGTTGAAGACCTTCCCCAGATCGCCCCAAGAGTTGCCGAGAACAGGGTCAATTTGCATCCTAGACGGCGCCGACAGTCTGGGTTTGATGGTTCGCCCCCTTGCTCAGTTTACTTATCCATAGCCCGGGCAGCGCAGCGTAGCTTATCGCTGGGAACGTGCTCTATTTGCATGTGTATCAGAGTAGACCGACATGTGCGACGGCCGGGGTCTGAGATTGACATATATGTGCTGCTACCCGCTCTGATGAGGGTCCAAATATAATTACCCTCTTCTCTTCCCCGCTCCTCATGGACCTACCTTACCTTGTCTTTTGTCTCTGACTCCCCTGCGTGCTGTCCATGTGTTGTACCTCTTCCCGGCGTTAGCTTGGTTACACCTTGTCATCATGTCGAGTGAGAAGAAGGAAACGGTCGACATCTTCCCGGTCACCTCGACGGCGACCGGGGGAGTCGAGGATATTGGGGAGAAGGGCCCTAGAGTGAGTAATTATCCAACTTTTTACATGGGGAACGCGATCCATGTTGATGCTTTACAGGGCTCCAAGGAAATCCATCTCGATTCGGAAAATGAAAAGGTGTTTGAGACGTAAGCATCCCATCGCCGATTCGACAAGAGTCGAGTGTAATGCTGACTGGACATTGCAGTGAGATGGTGGTCACCGAGGATGATCTTATCGAGGCCAAGGCCATCGCAAATACCTTGACACTGGAAGGTGTCAAGGAGGTACGTTACAATGAACCCATGCATTAACATGACCAGAATGCTGATCTGACATCTCTCATCCAGACAATGTGGTCGGTGCTCAAGATCCACGAGCGTGACCCCAACTTCCCCCATGCCATTCTGATGAGAATCCAGGAGTTCATGGGTATGTCCTGCCGCCGGCTTTTGTCCATATATCATTGGCTAATGGTCAACTCTTCACCTCAGCCAACGAGGATGTGTTTGAGCATCCCGAGAAACACGAGGCCCTCATCGCGGAGATGAAGCTTGAGGCGGCGCTTATCACCAGTACGTTAGCGAGAAGCCATGTGATAACTTGAACATGACGGGAATGGTGATCTAACATGTCACTCAGATAACAGCCCCTACGCCGAAGTCCGCGCCGTTGTCGACAATCACGACAACCCATCCACGCCATGCTCGACTGTCCGAGCCTGGGTCATCGGCCTCTTCTTCTCCTTCTTTCTGGCCTTCATCAACCAGCTGTTCAGTATCCGCCAGCCAGCCATCTCCATCGAGTCCAACGTGGTACAGCTCCTGGCCTTTCCCATGGGTAAGGCCTGGGAGAGATGGGTCCCCGATTATCGCTTCCGTCTGTTCGGTCAGGAACACAGTCTCAACCCGGGCCCATTCAACAAGAAGGAGCACATGCTCATTGCCATCATGGCAAACACGGCCAAATCGCTGCCGTATACACAGTACATTGTCTGGACCCAGGTCTTGCCGCAGTACTTTAACCAGCAGTATGCCCGGAGCTTTGGGTACCAGATTCTGATTGTGAGTCTTTTTATTTACTTACTAACAACCATGCATGGGCCGAGGCTGACTCTCGAGAAAACAGTCGCTGTCCACCAACTTCATCGGCTACGGTCTCGCAGGCCTCACCCGCCGCTTCATCGTCTACCCGACCTATTGCGTCTGGCCCGCCAGCTTGGTCACCATTGCGCTCAACTCTGCGCTGCACAACGACATGAACCACGCCGTGGCCGGTCCATTCAAGAAGATCTACTCCATGTCGCGGTACAAGTTCTTCATGTGGGCCTTTGGCGCCATGTTTGTCTACTTTTGGTTCCCCAACTTCCTCTTTGAGGCCTTGACCTACTTTAGCTGGATGACCTGGATTGCGCCCGAAAATCTAAACCTGAATATCCTGACCGGATTCCAGAACGGATTGGGCATGTTTAACCCGTTCCCGACGTTTGACTGGAATGTCCTGTTGTACGATAACTTGGATCCTTTGGTGGGTCTTTTTGCCTCCTTCTTCTGGTTACGTATCCGACGCTAACACTGGCTGATCTAGATGGTGCCGGCTTTCTCTACCCTCAACCGGGCCTTTGGTATGTGGATCTTTGGCTTCGTCATCATGGGCGTCTGGTACACCAACACGTGGAACACGGGCTACCTGCCCATCAACACCAACCGCGTCTGGGACCACTTCGGCCAGCTGTACAACGTCTCCCGCGCCATCGACGAGCATGGCATGTACGACCACGACAAGTACATGGATTACTCGGCCGCCTACCTCGGCGCCGCCAACGCCATCGTGTACGGCTGTTTCTTTGCCATCTACTCGGCCGCCGTCACTCACGTCTTCTTGTTCCATCGGTACGAGATCGTCATGGGGTTCAAGAACCTCTGGGCGAGCCTGCGGAGAAAGACCCGTGATACATCTGGCCAGTACAAAGATGTGCATAATCGGCTGATGGCGTCGTACCCGGAGGTGTCGGAGTGGTATTATCTCGGCACGCTGCTGGCTGCGGCCGTGTTGGGGTTTATCGGCATCGCTGCGTGGCCGACTTATACCAACGTGGGTGTCGTGCCGTATGGTATCGCCCTTGCGTTCGTCTTTGTTATTCCTGTCGGTGTCATCAAGGCCATGACGGGTATCGAGGTCACGCTCAACGTTTTGGCCGAGTTCATCGGTGGTATGATTGTGCCGGGGAATGCGTTGGCCATGAACTTTTTCAAGTCTTTTGGGTGAGTTTTCTTTGTGTCTGTCCGTCACATTTGCTTACTCGCAAGTACTAACGTTCACTCTTCCAGATACGTCACCTGCGCTCATGCCATCCAGTTCGCGAACGATCTCAAGATTGCTCATTATCTCAAGGTTTGTTCCTCAGACTCCCACAACCAGTTATCCAGCTCATGGCTGACTCCCTTGCGTGTCATAGATTCCCCCATGGCACACCTTCATGGCGCAAATGATTGCAACCCTGGTCTCGACCTTTGTCTGCACAGGCGTGATCAACTTTCAAGTAAACATCGAAAACGTCTGCCAGAAAAACGCCCCCATGCGTTTCTTCTGCCCCGGCCCAAACACCTTCTTTACAGCCTCCGTCCTCTGGGGAACCATCGGCCCAATCAAAGTCTTTGGCCACCAAGGCCAATACAAGGAACTCCTCCTCGGATTCCCCGCCGGCATTCTGCTAACAGTCGCCCTCTACCTGTGCCTGAAGAAATGGCCCAAGAACCGTCTAATCCGCCAATTCCACCCCGTAGCCTTTTGGTACGGACCCCTCGCCTGGGCGCCCTACAGTTTCAGCTATGCCATGCCGAGCATCCCCATTGCCTTGCTCAGCTGGGTTTACATTCGGAACCGGTACCTGGCATTTTGGTCAAAGTATAATTTTGTCTTGTCCGCTGCGTTTAGTGCAGGTGTTGCGATCGCGGGAATCATCATGCTGTTTAGTGTGCAGTGGGCGAGGATCGAGATCGACTGGTGGGGCAACACCCAGCCTTATGTTGGCTGTGAGGGGGATGCCTGTACGATTGCTACCTTGGCGGAGGATGAGAGGTTTTATCCGTGGTGGGATGGGAGCGCCATTCCTGCTCCTTGATCTCGGCCTGAGATAGGACCCATATGGTTAGGCTTGAGATCATGTGCCGATCAAGCTGGATATGATCCTGTAGAGATTGTCGAGGTCGGTTTGGCTTTGGGTTTCATTGTTTTGGATATGTCACGATCGGAATGGTCTTGATGGTATGATATCATGTATGGTATGGTGTCTGGAGTGGAGGGCGTCTCTCGTTACTAATGTATCTCTTTCTTCGATGATGATAATACTGTTAGAGTTCATTAATCTAGTGGACTAGTTCCAGGATGTAATGGATGGCTATGTGACGAATATGAAAGAGCTTTACATATATTAAGTACAATAGCCTTCTGGCCTGGTCCCGAATATGCCACCACATCTTAGTTGAACTACCAGTCCGAATTATTCTCCAGAGCCTCATTAGCCAGCTCATCAGCATCCTGATTCTCCTCCCTAGGAACGAGCCAAAACGCCACAGAAGCCCCCAACTCTCCCAGCTCTGAAATTTTCACCAGCAGCGCGGCCCACAAATCCTGGTTAGCCACAGGCGTCTTCTTGACAGTCAACCACCCGCTCTTGAGCCATTTTGTTTACAGGTCCCGTGATGGAGTTGACGAGGTATGCCGAGTCCGATTTGATGACAATATAACGAGCTTTGCATCCAAGCTTGCCGACCTTTTCGGGTCCGACTGTCTTTATGCACTCCTCAACGTCGCAATCTCACTGGCCGCCGTTCCTCACGAATGGTTTCGCAGACTCCAGGGCTACAATCGCGCCCCAGAGCTCGGCGCGTTGGCTGGTATGCTGGGCTGGTCTCTCAATCCCATATATTTCCATTATTTCCATTACATCGATATCTGGTGGGTAATCGCTGATATCCTCGCCTAGAGAACCGGGGACCAAGCAGGACCGGTTAGCCATCTGGGCTTCGTCGGAGTAACCAAAAAAATACGCCAAACGAAGATCGAAGGACGTTGGGTGTGCCATTATGGGGACAGGCCCCGTCGCACGCGATGATGAGGGAGTCGACGTGGCACCCGTAGCGGCCGCAGTTGCCTGGGCAGGGCTCGGACGCCCGCGGACATCGGACATGGCGAAATCTTTCGAGACCGATGATTTCGAGGTTTGTGAGACCTAGACTGTCAGGCCCGTCGTCCTCGTGGACCCATTCCGGCTCATGCGGGAACTTCAGGGCAATGGTGTCCTCCGAGAACCATGGCCCGGAGACGTGATGTCTGTGCCCATCAAACTGGTTGAGACGAGATGTTTTCGTTCGTGGGTCTTGGGAGTGAATGTCATCGAAGCCATGACCACTGTCCTGATATCGGTATGAGGATGCTCCTCGCTTGTAGGACATTGCGAAGAAGGTTACGGAGGAGCAGAGGATGGATTGATATGATTCGCGGGAACCCTTGCGCGAAGGGGCGCTAATTGTTTACAAGTGACAGAGAAAGAGGGCAATAGACACAGTCGAAGAAGGAAGTGCTTCTGTCGACAAGAGGCAATGATGGCTTTTCTTTGGCGAACAAAGACTTCACAGGATGGTGCAAAGAAAAGAAATTGACGTGGAGCAACAGGAAAACGGATCCACGTGGGTCCGGGGACGGATGGATGGATGGAATTTATTTCGCCCGGAGGCACTGAGCCTAAAGGGCCTATGCACGCTAACTACATTCGGTTCATCCAAATCCGCCATTAT
>MU858276.1:0-53999 GCA_033297075.1 Rhypophila decipiens | reverse complement strand
ATGCACGAACTTGTCAGGTAGTTTGGGAGACATCTGATGAAGGGGATTCTAATTAGTTTTAATTGATTTGATGTGTTGTGGGCGAATGAACTAAGTTGATGTAGTCGAAGGTCCGGGAAAGTGCGCAGCTCGGTGAAATGCGCAGCTCGGTGATAAAATACGTTATATAATATATATTAAATTAAACTCCCAGAGTTAATTAGGTGTTCCCGGCCAGTCGTTGCTCTGCAGCCTGACGGGTTCCCGTCTATAGGTCGATAGAAACATTAAAAGAAAAGAGAAATACAAAAAAAGAAAAGCATCACGACGCCCTGCAGCTCTTGCTATCCTGAAGTCTATACCAATTTGCGAACAGTGTTTCTCACGCCGTATGTCTAGCTCCGTCTCGCCGAGGTCGAATACTCGCGCTTATCCCCCATATGCGCGGTGCCTCTTCCGTCGATGTAGACATGGTGCGTCTTCGGGCGCCCGTTGACAGGCGTGACCCGCATGCTGACAATATCAGCTGGGTCGTTTTTATTAAATGAGGACTTGTGGACGGGGCTTTGTCCGTTTTTGCGATGCCTGATTTTTCGATGTTCTGGTTAGTTTTCCCACCCAATGGCGTTGTTGGATGGTAAAAGAGAGAAAAAACGTACAGGATCTCGATGGTATCAATCGGCCCGCCGACTTTCTTTGTGGCACCGTTCTTTGCATATGTCTTGACAGCGGTCGCCCAAGGCTTCGGCAGCTTGTTAACGGAGTAGCCTGTCCATTTGAGGTTTGCCTTGCTGGAGGAGGAAAAGAGACGTCTGAAGAAACCGAAAACCATTATGGCTGGGATAAACTGATAGACCGGTTGGTGATGAAGTAGAGTTGTTGAAAGACTCAAGAATATAGGGACATCAAGTGTAGTGGTCCTAGAAGAGACTCGAATGATACTGGGGATAGCAAGAAACAAAGTGGTATTGGGATATGAGAAATGGTAACTCTGACATCAACAATTGAGGGAGTTGTCGGAGATGATCTGAATATAAATACAAGCGCCTTGTATACTATCCATCACAAGTGATCATTCTGATGGTGTTCTGTTCCACCACACTGATACGTCCTGTATTACTCGACCACGGTTGGGTTGGGCGTGACCCTGGGGCTCGGTCAGCTTCATCACAGCGGATATTTCCATGGTCCGTATGATGAACTTGTGCTGCTTTGCTAGGTCACGAATCATTGCGGCCGCAAAGTCTTGGGAAACGAAGCAATGACGAACAAGCTTGGTTTTTCAGCCACCACTGCCTGGCGGCATGATACGTAGATGTCTTTATTAAGTTGCAAAAGCCGAGATGGGAAATCAGTGAAGGGGTCTTGATGGCGTATAGGGTTCCGGGGACCGGCGCTTGTAACATGTAATCGGGTCGAGAAGGGTCGGCTGTTTGTTTCAGTGGAAAAGAGGTGGTGGTCTAATGCTGAGCAATTGTACATGTAAAGCATATAAAAAGAAGACAGTGATCTCACTTGTTACTACTCTCTCATCAGCAAGCTGACAATCGTCATCTGTTTCAGGGGTGATAGCCGCAGCGCTCTGCCTTACCGTTGGTAAAAATACAGGCTGAGAGTGGGGCCCACTTGGCCGACCACAGGGTCGTCAGGGTTAGCCGTGGCGGCCAGTCTCACCTTCAAATTCCAACTTCAACCGGAACATAAAAAAACCACGGTATCGTCAATCCAACATTCATGGCAACAACAGGCCGCAACAACTTGCGGCCGATCCATTTCCGTTCCCCGTTTCTGATCTAACTCATAGCAAATGGCGTCCCTTCTACGGCGTCTCCATCTTCCAAGTCGGCGATGGAAACCTCTCAACTTTCCAAAGGCCAATTTCCCCCGGGTGCCCGCAGACACCAAGATTGACGAGGAGCAAATTCGCGATTACGTCGCAGAGCGATACTACCCAACTCATATTGGTGAGATCCTCAGAGATCGCTACCAGATAGTCGGGAAGCTCGGATTCGGCGTGACTTCGACAGTCTGGCTGGCGCGCGACATGGAGTGAGTGAGACCTTGAGAAGTTAAGATTACAGATCTTTGCTAACGATTCCACTTCAAGAGCTCGACGGCATGTCGCACTCAAAGTCTACATTCGTGCCCAGTCGCTGGGTTCTCATGTGGACCACGAAGTGGCCATGTATACGCGGATAGCAAACTGCAATACAGATCATCCCGGCCGCCACGCCATCAGGGACCTTCTCGACTCATTCGACATAACCGGGCCCGATGGCTCGCATCGCTGTCTCGTGCACACCCCGCTGTGGGACAACATGTACGAATTTCTCAATCAGGGCGAGACCGGGAGACTAACTCCCATGATCCTGGCCTTTACACTCCGCCAGATCTTTTTGGCGCTGGACTTTTTGCATACGGAATGCCAGATGATCCATACAGGTAGGTGACACACACACATTGGCTTACCGGTGAATAACGGTTGCACTTGCATAGCATACTAACCTCCACTCGGCTGACTCGGTGTAGACATCAAAGCCGACAACATCATGTTTGGCATATCCGACTATGAACTGTTGACCAACTTTGAGCAGGACGAGTTGAAGAACCCGTCGCCCCGGAAGGTCGTGGATGAAAAGAGGACCATCTACACGAGCTGCAGGATCCCGATAGAACTCTCGCAGATTGGGCTGCCGGTGCTGTGCGATCTGGGCTCGGTCGTCACGGCTGATGTGGAGCACACGGAGGATATCCAGCCGGATTACTATCGGTCGCCCGAGGTCATATTGGAGGTTCCGTGGTCTTTCCCGGTTGATATATGGAACGTGGGATGTATGGTAAGGATCACTTCACTTGTGCAGTATTTTTTTTTTACACTCTGCTTCGTGTCGGACACTGACTCAATTGCCTTCTCACTAGGTATGGACAATCTTTGAAGATGGTAATCTTTTCAGTGGAAAAGATCCAGAGCTGGGTGCATACCGCAGTCGGGCACATCTCGCCGAGATGATTGCTCTGCTGGGCGAGCCACCCAAGTCATTGCTCGACAAGGGGCAGGCAACGGATAGGTTCTTTACCGAGACAGGTCGGTTTGCGCTTTTCCACATAACACCCCTTCTATTGTGCCTTTGAGAGATACACACACAGAGAGACCAACGACATACAATTTGTCACGTCTTTTGTTTCCTAACTAACCAATTCGCCCCCATAGGTGAATTCCGCAACGAGGTTCCCATACCGGAACGAAAATCTCTAGAGGACCTTGAAACAACCCTTCTGGAAGGCGAGCAGGCAGACCGAGCCAAGTTCCTCGCCCTGATGCGCAAAATGCTCCAGTGGGATCCTTCGAAGCGGGCAACGGCAGGGGAGCTGCTGGAAGATGAATGGATTGTCGAGAATCTCCAGAGTCCAGAATAGGCTGCTGTCAAGTAAAATCAACGATACTCCCAGTGTCCCAAGTAGGGGTCTGACAGTTGTGAATAATCACAAGTGTGTTAGTGGACTTGCTGGTTTGGTTAAAATGTTGCCTTCTGCTGTAAATTGTACGAACCCAACTCCTTGTAGCTAAGAGATGAAATAGCAGGAATATCCCAATAACGCATTATAGTCCGCCAACCCTATCCAGGCGTGCGTGTCTCAATGACCCTTGGTGTACAATCTCGTCTAGGTTTTGAATCCGATCCATTGGACAAGACCATGACCCCGTTTTGCATCGTTGCCATTACCCCTTTTGTATACGTGTTAATATCCTTGACCCCTGCTACTCCTGCTTCGAAAGATGGAGAACTCTGATTATGAACTTTTTCGTCCCCAGACAGAGCCGTGTACTTGGAGTCTTTCCTCGCTTTTTCTGGCCTTGTGTGATACAAGGCAAACATCGTAGCCAGCGCCGAACTTTTCAGCACTGGGATAGTATCGCCAGGTATCTCAGGGCTCAGCCCCTGTTGTTTACGCGCGTTCTGGGTGGAAAGAAGCGTGCAGGTGAATAACACAATCGAAGCGAGCAGTTGGACCACCAAGAAGGCCAGCCATCCCCATCGGACGCGGATATACACTTCTTGAGAGAGGACCGTGCCGACGACAGGGAAAGAGTTGGGCGCTGATTTGTAGGCTGGGATTGAACGGATTCTGTTTGTTGGGCCTGTTAGCATGGGCCTGGACCAGGGCAGATATGTGAGAGCAGAAAAGACACACCCGTTTGAAATGCTCACGGCGAGATTGTCCGCCACATTCTGAATCCTTTCCGACTGAGCTTCTTGACTAATCTCGGCCGTGTCCTCCTCGTCGTTCTTGTACCCGTACACGGCGTCCGCCATAGTGGGTAACCCGTTGTTTCCCGCCACGACCATGTGCTCACTGCCGTCCCAAGCCCAGATACCGGACGAGTCCTGCGTAATGTGTTTGCCCAGCAACGTCAAGCTGCGAATATCCGCAGTGAAATTTTCCCCCAAAGAGCCGCGGAGGGTCAGAACGCCCTGATGAGGGTCTCGGCTGTCTTGTGTGCACTCCGTGAATTGTGCGCCTCCGCTGACTAGACTCGGCGCGGTGCAGTTAATTTGCACTGCTGCGGATGTGTTATCCTCGGATAATACGTCGTAGGTGGATGATTGTATGGTGGTGATGGCCGTGCCGTTTTCTACGCGCATGGAATACGTGTTTACGCAGGCGTAGTATATGACTTCGAAAGCCTGCCACCGCCAGGGGTCGCTTCGTGTGGTGTTTCCGTTGAGGTAAGTGACGTTTCCCGCGTCGGACCAAACAAGTTTGTAGCCCGCCACTCGTGCCTTGGTTAGTGCGCTGTTTTCGGTGCCGCCGAATGCGATGGAGTCGGTTGTTGGAGCGCTGTAGACCAAGTAAGAGACAGGAGTCACAAAGTAATCGTTGTTGTTGGTGTTTTGTGGAAACGAGATGTTGTAGGCCAGCGAACCATTCAGGCGGAGAGCGTCTTGGTCAGCTGTGCTGTCCCAGGCGGTCCAGTCGGCTTCAGTGGAGTATGGGACTTGGGTGACAATAAGACGGTCTGTGATGTTGGCAACTTTTGCGCACAGGGCCAGGCTCTCGAATGGCGCCCATGCGCAAGTTCCGCTGGGGCAGACGGGTGACAGTTGCTCGATCCTAGAGTCTGTCGGGTGGATTAAGCCAGAAGAAACGTAGTTTGAAAGGTCCAGTGACCATGAACCTGCTAACCCGACCCGGCTTTGGTAATGCTGTGCGGATCGTGTGGTTGCGTTGGGGAATCCGGAGCTTGGTGTCAAAGGGACAAGATGCGACGGGTACTCGATCAGGAACTGCGTCAATGGCGTGGTTGCGATGCCCAATATGGAGACGAGCGCGCCGAGCGTTGCGATGTGTCTCCATTTGAGCAGCTTCAGGAGCAGAACCGATCCTAGAAAGCCTCGGCTGGCCTTGTCGAATGTGTCAAAGTCCACAAGTGGCTGCTGGTGTTCGAACCAGTTCCATTTCCACTGGCTGAGGCATTCGACAACCGGGTTCATGAACGCTGCTTTGGTGAAAGTGGTAAAGAAGGCGAGGAAGGTGTTGAGGGTCATGTGCATGGGGAGTTTGGGCAGCGGCCGCCCATCGAAGGCGTTGAGGACGGTAATGATGACTGCTTTGTCAGTTTGGATACAACAATTAATTACGGGTCAGGGCTACTCACTGAGTAGTGAAGAAAGACTGGTCACGACACAGACAGTTTCAAAGACCCATAACCGCAGAGGTCGGGTCCCGGCTGCTCTGCTGGTGACGACACTTGCATCATGACTAGTCGTTGTCGAAAATGATTCCACTGTTCTCGTAAACGGGTAGATTTTCTCTGGATCGTAGTCTGCCTTGTTGGATGGCGATATCGTTGACTGGGGTTTAACAGACATGTTCCGATACTGTACTAGTAGGATTGTAAAATGCTAGGCTGTTTTTGTAGATGACTTGTCCAAATCGCATACAAACAAGATTATGTGAGCCGGGAGGATTTATACTTATTGATCCATCTCATGGTGTTGAGACTTTTGTTGATAAGCGTGGGTGCTTCCCCCAGATCCGTGGCAGAGAGCCATCGACAAGCACTACCGTGCGGCAGGGCTTAGACCCGTCACCGTCCACGATTGTTTCTTCAGTGACAAGAGTCACCGGGGTCCAGTTCTCGGATAACGACATGTATGGTCCTTTTGCTTGTGAGTTTATTAAGTGGTTATTACATGCTACCCAGCGAGCTGATTCGCTAATGTGCTTAATATCTGGATATTGGATAGGCAGACACATCGCATTCGTTTTCTCCGGGTAAATACACAAGAGTTGTGCTTGGAGCCCTGGTGGAATGAACTACACATCCCGTCCCATCAGCTCCTTGTCGTCGCAACCCTCTGGCCAACCACACCACCGTTTCTATCATTGTCAACCGACACACAAGTCCGAGGTTCATATATAAATCCCTCCTGAAGTTAGCTCATGCGATAGAGGGCTGAGCCAAGGCGGCGGGAAATGCCCATTGTGGGAGTTAATATCGACTGTGATGCCAGATTACTAGCATTGCCGACAGACCCGCTAACGTCTCGCTGATGCGAGTCCACGACACCATGGATCTTAACCCCGAGAGTTTATATGATTTGAATCGCTTCATATCATATCATTTCACGCCTACACGGTACACCGTGATGAAAAGCGGCAACAGCTACCTACTTACAACAGATGCCCACGATACAATGTCCGAGACGACAAGCTCTCATCGTCATAATCTAATAATTATCCTACAACAAGCCGGGTGCCGAGTATCCGACCAGATAACAGTGTAGGAGTAGGACCCCCAGCAGCGCGACGGCACAGGCAACTTGAACGCAGTCGGCCCGCAGATATAGCAAGCCACCAACACGACCGTTACACAACCGGTCTTGTACTACGGTCAAAGCATTCTTGTACGGGGCCAAAAAAAAATTTTAACGCCCACCCCAGAGCCATATCTCGGCAGCTATTCAAGCTCTGTGCCAGTCTGTGGTGGACGTTTCGGATGTATTACCTGCCGTATAACCGTGTAAGGGCATGGCTCCGGCTCAGGCTGGCATAAGCCATGAACAGGACCCAGCCCGTGAGCTTCTGCTCCTCCGAACGCTCAAGCGAAAACCTCGGCTTCGTCACGAAGCGCTCATGTCAGAAGTGAAAAGACATAATGCTTCCGTTGAGGGGTTGAAAACACAGGTGCGTAGATGTGGAGGGCTGGAAATGGGGGTATCACGACTGATTATGGTACTTTTGTGGATTATCCACGTTTTCTCCGATTCACCTTTTTTCCCCTTTCCTTCATTTCTTTTTCTATTACCTCTCGCTCGTCATTCTAGAAAGGACCTTGTTCAATAATTAAAGTCAATTCGATCCATCATAGTCGGTTTCCTTTCATTTCATATCGACCCCTATTTATGAAGTAGTTTTAAGCTTCGCTTTTCCGAGGCAAACGCATTCCTTTTTATCGACGGGTTCTTGAAATTTCTGACGCGACAAATCTCCTAGTAAACTGGCACCCCTCAAGCGCGTCAATTGATTCACAATACCCAACATCAATCTTTCCGTCCAACTTGAAGGGGGAAAAATGACAGACCATTCCTCCGTACTGCCCGCCGCAGCAACCGCCTCGGCGGACAGCGCACCCGAAGCCGCTCCAGCATCTGACCGACCGAAAGTACCCCGCAAGCCGTGGTAGGCGCCCATTTCGGGCTCCGCCAACGCAGAATCCGACTACCAGCACGCGGTCGAGAACGGCCACAACCCCGCCAAGTCCTACGGCTTCGTCTGCATGTGCGGTGTCCCCTTCCAATCGGCGAGCCCGAATGGGACGAGGACGACGAAAACCACCCAGCCCGCAGGGGGCGGCCCCGGTGCGACAACGGCGTGAAATGCATCTGCGACAAGCCGGCCGCCGAGAACCCCGACTACCCCTGGGTCCTAAGCTTCGCGGGCATGCACAAGTTCTTTGCTCAAAAGACCAGTGGCAGCTGCGCGACCCGCCCAATTTTCATGCGCACACCTTTGGCGAGCACGAAGGGTACGGTGTTGTGGAGGTGATCCAGAATCTGGTGCTGGACTTTGAGGACGCCGGCGCCGCTGGAAACTGGCGCGAGCAGTACGCCATCTGCGAGGCCATCGCATTCTTCATGATGACTGAGCTCTCGTATCCGGCGACGGCGGCGATCGATGACCCTGTTCTCGCCTCGAGGACGCACGCGCTTGTCGGCCGCATGTTCCTGAGCATGCTTGCGCAGCTCGACAGCAACGGATTGCTTACTAGCACGTCATCAATTCTCAATCTGGGTTTGATCATGGCATTCTATATCGTTGCGGCCGGCTTTCGGCGGGCGTCGTTCAAGATCCTGAAGGGCAGCAACACGGAACCGCTTCGCGACGCGACGGATGACAACAGAAAATGGTGTCCTGATCGCTTTGATGATCACAGCTTTGCGTATGCGAAGAAACGTGGTATCAAGCTGGCCCGTATTGGGTATGTAGGCATTGTCCTGAGCTCCTTTGACATGAAACCGCTTGCTGTAGTGTCCAATCCGCCTACTACTGCTGGTTCCACGGATCCGTTTGGGTTCGCAAAGGAGCTGGAGAGCTACAAGAAGAGATACGCAGGGCTGGGAGCCAAGCTGGTGAAGCGGCATCACCGGCCTGCGGGCACGTGGGTTGGTATCGGCGGTGATCATTTCGATTTCACGACGTGGACGAGCGATGAGCGCAAGAAGGCGTCGTATATGGGTAGGGATCCGATGGGGCAAAGGGGCATGGATGCGATTGCTGAGGGCAAGATATTTCGTAGACGGTAGACGGGGGTAACTCGGACTGTACTACTTAGTATCTTAGACTATGGCTGAATTGGTCTCTCCTTCCAGAAAGATGTCGAGATGACGTTGATGACCTTTTGGTCTCGGGGACGAGTTGCCCGTTAGAGCACATGCACAGGATGCAACGTTTCGCGGTTAATGAAAACCCTGATGTAGTTCCTTACGGGAACTATAGTTACTGCAGGCCGGTTAATATTGCCACGGGATGGGAGATGCTACATGCTTTTAAAAGGTCCACCAGTGCCACGACGATAACATGTTGTGATTTCTGTAGATGTTACCTGCCAACGCAATCACCGGTTTACCTTCAAGTATCGACTGGACTGTGAGATGCGGATCTCAACATGTCCACTGGGCGCTGAAACGTATAATATACCCGAGTGACTACACCCCCAAGGACAGAATAGCAGCGGGCATCTTCAATCTACATACTTTGGGATACCCAACGAGAGCCCTGTGTACCGACTTCCATGATGCTACCTCCAATTCTCGCTACATCACTCGCCGTACTTTCTGTCACCCATGCGCTGAACCAACCGAGTCCAATCACCTGGTATTCCACCACCATTATCAGCGAAGACTTCTCGAGCTCTCGCACCATCAAATATGGCAACACGGCAGTCACACCGGTCCCGACCTCGACCGCGCCAATCTTTCTCTCCACCTCGTACCTCAGCGAGCCCACGGTCAGCAGAGACATCAACCGCACGACCTGGACAACCGTGACCGTCATTGAGCCCTCTGGCACCAGCATAGCAATGGTCTACACCACACCGCTAGCGCCGCCAACCGTGACACAAGACGTCACCACAACAGACATCTGGATCAGCCCCGTCGTGGCAACCATCACTCTCCCGGCAGTTACACCTAACTGCAACAACGCAGCTGTCCCATCCAATGTGAGCACCGTGACAAAATACACGGGCAAATATCAGCCCATCCCAGGCCAACCCACAACAACCAAGACCGTCTGGCCAACAGCCGTCACAACATACTTCATGGTCACGCCATCCTACCGCGTGTACGCCTACACCGGAAGCACCGTCACTTTCACATCAACATTCACCTACACGGCCTTCCGATCAACCATAACCAGCACAGCAACCTACGCCGCCGCAGGCCCGTGGGGGCTCAGATACACCGTCACGAAGTACCGTTCCACCGCCACAGCCACGCGAAGCGACTACCAACTCGCCTACGTCACCCCGACTGCTTCCTGTATCTCTGAACCTGAGAATAAGACCGTGACGGTGGTGACAATAACCCGTGCAGCGCAATGCGCGCCCACAAATTTGATCAGTGAGCGCGATAATCACGGCGTAGCGATCCGACTCCTTCCCGACTGGAGTTTCCCCATCGGGTTCCCAAACACGTTGATTGGGATTCCTGATGTTGATGCTAGCGCGTGCTGCCAGTTATGTGTGGATAATCAAGGCTGCGCGGCGAGCGAGTGGACTACTGGTTGGAACAGTGCTTGTAGGCTGTACTATTATAATAACCCGGCTGGGAAGAGTAACGAGACTTGTGGGCAGGAGGCAGGGGTGGAGTTGGAGTATTATGGGGACTCGTATGCATTGCCTGGTCAGGCGAGTTTTGTTCAGGTTGGCTGTGGGAGGTTGAAATATTTGGGGTTGAGGAATCCGTTTTGTTCCGACTGTGTTGTGGTGGATGATGGGGAGTAGATGTTTGACTTTTATGGCACTGGTTAATTAGAGTACTAGTAGTTTTGGTGGATGATGTGGGAAGAGTAAACAAGATTTTCTTGGAGAACTACAAATAAGGAGGTTAAGGGAGGTAGTCTAGCTTGAGAGTTTGGAATGAGCACATATCCTGGGAGTCTCTAGTCTGCATTGGGGCTGAGTTCCAGAGTCTTTCTGTGTATTTAGCTGCCTACTATTTATAGGGAGTTGGACAGCGCCTTACATTCCATAACCAGGAATCTACATCACTGGCCATTTCACTGCGTGAACTTTGATGGTAAACAAGTCTCTCTGCTGGTGCTTTGCCTGTCCGTACATGTACGGTTGCGACTCACCGCCTTTTCAACACCCGTAATCCGTACTTCCTACAAGAACCTTCAAGCGTCTTACACTAAATCTTTGGGAAATGCTGACGGCCGAGGTAGAGCGGCTGAATGCACGACTTAATCTGATGTGAGCACCCCCTGAAACAAGGTCCGCTCCAACTCAGGACGTCATCCAGGGTACCACTGGACGTTATGGTAGGCCGCAGTACGTACACTGGAGGTCTCACAGGTTTGGCCAGGAATATTACGTGTGCGATTGGTAATAGGCAACACAATGCGGATGTTGGTCGATCGCCGCTGCGATTATACGATCCTTCGGGGTTTTGCATAAAGAATTACTTTACTTAGCAGTCCGGACTGTACTCTTGATGTTAAGGCATCGTTCGGGTTTGTTTGTTACCCAGAGCTGGAATGAGAGGGGGCTTCTGCTGACATGAGGGCAACCTAAACAGCCACGGATAAAGCGTTAACCGGGGTGCAAGTGTGAGGCGATACCACGAACGTTTAACTATTTTGATCAGTTGTTCGACTTTGATAAGCATGTTTGTCTGAACACTATCTCCCCGGACATTGGTGATCATGTGCCACTTTACAGGCCATCACGGCCCGTTGTGACTTGAGGGTTCTAGTTTGTGGTGATAAGTCGACTGGACGTCCAGGATATAAAAGACACGGTGTACGGCTCTTTTTGGTTGGACTGTCCATCATCATCCCATCACCTTCATCTGCTACAATACCCTTGATTACTATTGACCGTCGACAAGCACAAACATCACATTCAACTCCAAGTAAACATGCAAATCCTCTCTCCCCCCCTGCTCGCCTTGAGCGTCCTGCCAGCCATGGTGCTGGCAGGACCCGAGAGATCCTACTGCGGCGGCCAAGGCGCGCTCCCCAACAAAGACGATTGCATGGCTGCCATCAACAAGATCAGCGACAGCGAATCCTACACGGGCAGCCGCACGTTCGAGGCCGGAGACTGCACGGTGGAATACAAGTCCCTGATGCTTTCCACGACACCCCCGCCGATTCAGGGAAGCGTCCTCAAGGCTCATGCCCTGGACATTGTTACGGATGGATGTCAGGCCAGTGGCTGGGGCAACAGCGGTGGGAATGTAAGTCAACGACCCCGTGCCTCCATTCACTGCACTACGATGACTAACAATGACAGGTCACGGTCCGCAAGTGCTTCGTCTGCATGTTCGGGCAATGCGCCGTCTGCAACGCGCCTCGCACGCGAGACGCACCGCTCCACCCCGTCGTTCTTCCCGACTCGGAATATGTCTCGCCGAGGTCTGATGATGATACACTTGCCTCTAAGAAACGTAGCCGACACGTCGGCAGCCACGCAACCAAGCCCATCCTCACGGCGCGTCAAACCCCCGAGCCCGGAGTGGAATGCAAGTTCTCCCTCGGACCCGTCGACATTGGCGACTGCCAGGGCCTCGCCGACTCGTTGAAGGGCAAGACCCTGGCTCTGCCCTATATCGGCGGTAACGAGGACTGCGACCTGGCCATCTTTGGCCATGTGCAGGGGCTGGCCGTTAATGGCGACACGGTGGCGGAGCGAATCAACCACGACTCGGAGCTGTGCAAGGCCGCTCGCGACCCGGTTTTGGGGTCTATCGTCGATACGAGCCAGGAGATTCCCTTGGCCGGATACACGATCTGGTTTGGGAACCTGTGTGGCCAGTTCTCGTTTGGCATGGCCAACTGCGTGCCGTAGATGAGTGCAGAGAAGGTTGGATGATGGATGACGAGGATAGGAAAAGTGGAAAGAACGTTAGAATAGTTGGCCGCTCGAAGAGATTTATACGAACGGAGATGGTGATTCAAATCAATGGCTGCGTGCAGTGATGCTATTCCGTTGTCCCTTTGACATGAGACCACATTCGGGATTTATGTACAGGGCTGGAGTGGCTCTTCAAAGCCCTTCCCATCGATACAGGCAGTGAAAGAAGCATAACAACGTTACCAATGTAAGGAAACGCGGCTAGGTGATGCATGATCACGGAGCCATGCGGAAAGCCTGTTTACCTTTGCTCACCCTTCGGCGCTCTGGTCAATGGCACATACCGCAGTGGATGAAAATCGCTTCAACGAACCGAATGGGCCGAGAATCGGGCTTACATTTTATGTCAAAAGCTGGTCTGATTTGCGGATGAGGTTAGACTTACATGCTCCGCCACGCAGATACGCCCAAGGGATGGTAGAATACGCACTCTAGTACGGGGTACGTGCCGACTCAGTCAACGACCCAATTTCTCCCCATTGTATAACATGCTGTTTCCCAATCTCACAGCAGACTTAGTCCCAAAAGGTTCAAGGACAAAGCGGCTGCAAGGGCCTCTAATTGTCATCCTGTCGCAAGAAGTGCTTTGCATCTGTGGCTGGATACAATGCCACAGCCACGATACTGGGAAATTATTGTTGGAATCGCTTAGGTATACGGGGTACGCTCGTGTTATTTGGAATGACTTCGGGCTGCTAAGCCTAATGTCAACATGTCTATAAAGATATAAGATGCTGCTCGCCCATTGCAAAATGTGAAACCAGTAACCTCAGCATCTCCAGACCAGTACTAGTCCGCAGCCGGCTACCTCTTCAAATCTATCACCATGGCGTCCGTTTTAGCATGCATTGTCGCACTCCTCTGCTTCAAGAGAAGCAAAGCCTCACCTACAGCCAGCCCACGAGCATGCGTCGAGCTCGAGGTCCCCGTCAGCATCGACACCACAGCCATCAAATGGCTACAGCCACGAGTGGACAGCAACGTCGATGCTGTCGACTGGGTCGCCAACGCCACAACCTGGACGTCGCCCAACATGACCGAAAGCATGATTGGCACAATCACAGTCAGGCAGACCTTCAAGATCAACGGCCAGCTCTGCGTCCCTCCCAAGGGCAGCAAAAGGTCCGACATCCTCCATCTCGCCACCCACGGTGGCGGTTTCGACAAGAGGTACTGGGACCCCGAGATCAAGACCAAAGAGTACTCGTACGTCGAGGCCGCCCTAGCCGAGGGTTATTCCGTCTTCACGTACGACCGCATCGGAACCGGCAAGTCGGACAAGCCCGACGCCTACGACATCGTGCAACTCAACGTCCAGCGCGAGATCCTGCGGAAGCTCACTTCTCTTGCCCGCTCAGGCAAGCTCGTCAGCGCCTCCAAGAACCTCAGCGGAATTCGTCAGACGGACAACCGCCTGAACAACTACAAACCCTCCAAAATCGTACACGTCGGACACTCCCTCGGGTCCATCCTCTCCATCGGGCTCATCCAGAACTACCCAACCGAAAGCGACGGCGTTATCGCGACCGGCTTTTTGCACACCAACGTCCAGCTGGGCGGCCTGAACGTAGCAACATGGGGCTTCGAGTTTGCGCGCCAAAACAACCCCATCCTCTTTAAAGACCACGGCTCCGGCTACTGCGTACAAGCGACGCCGTCAAACGTCCAGCTCCAGTTCCTGAAGAAGGGCACCTTTGAGCCCGCCCTGCTCGACTACGCGTGGAAGGTCCGCCAGCCCGTTGCTGTCAGCGAGTTCAAGTCGCTTCTTACGGCCTTTGGCCCAGACGGCGCCAAGTTCAAGGGCCCCGTGCACATGGTTATCGGCGAGAACGACTACGGCAATTGTGCCGGCGACTGCAAGGGCACGTACGACTTGGATATGATCAAGACGCAGATTTACCCTGCTGCGAAGGATGTCGGTGTCCTCATCCAGCCGGGGACGGGGCACGGCTTGGCGCTGTCGAAGAATGCTACGGCTGGATACAGGGTTTCATTTGACTTTTTGCACAAGTCGGGGTTGTGAAAAGTGACCGACTTGCGGTCTTGAGGTTTCGTTCTCAGGTTTATGTTTTCTTTGTTACGGTTAAAGCTGGGCAGCTTGTCACAGTAGTAAATCTCGCTTTCGCCAAACAGTTATATGTAATTAGAGTCTATGCCATTATTACAGACGTGCCACGGTGTGTTCTTGTAATCAGAAATACTAGGTAGCTATCCAACGCGACAAAGGAACCTCATTCTTTCCACCAGAACTGTTATTCCATCTTTCTTCCATTGTCTTTTGGCAGCATCCGCCCGTCTCATGTCGTTCTTCTTAAGACCCACATTTGCCAATGATAGAAGACTTTCGGCCACGCTTGGTGCTTCACTCATGTATTTCTGTAACAGATACCATTGCCACGCACATGTTTTATCTACCATGTGACTCGTACATGCTCAAGGACCTTGACACTCTCTCGGGTACTATGAGCACCCAAAAACGAGATAAAGTCGTCTCGGGGCTGAACGGATTGTATGGACTGGGCGACAGAAGGACTAGCAATTGACAAGTGAGAATCGGGGTGGATTATTACAGGTGTGCACCGGACTGTCGTGGAGATTCCAGTATTCCATGTGGGCCGCCATGATTTGGCAAAGACATGATACATATTTGTCCTATTGCGCTCGAAATATCCAAATGTGTTGAACTGTAAGATATCTACAAATATGCCACCTTGTTGAATACCCCAAGCTCACCAAGTGTATCTCAACACAGACTCTACTCAGGCGGAAAAGAACTGCAAGAACCTCGTCTTCAGCCCGAGACTTTCAATCCCCGTAGCCGTGCAGTCATCCCCCTCCAGCTCGCTGTTGATTGCCGTAACCACCACCCCACTGGCCGGGTCCTGGCCCTCAGGCACGCAGTACTGCGTGCAGCCATTCAATTCTGTCGCCTCGTCGCCTTCGTCGCGCAGCTTGAGTATCTCACTGTACCTGTAATTCCCCAGGGGGCCGTCGGGGACCGTGTCGTTGGCGCAAGAAGCCTCGTACTGGGCCTCGTCGGCGCCCGTGGTGCGACACTGCTGGGGGGCGGCTGGGTCCCGCAGGGTGGTCGGGTACTCGATGCTAAAGACTGGCTTTGTCTGGGTGGTGTTGGCGATGTAGGGCTGGAAGTCGGCGCAAAAGGCACGCTCGGCTTCTCCAAGCAGGTTCTTGCAGTCCTCGAGCACGGCAAAGTCGAGGACGGGCTGCAGGTCTGGCACGAGCTCGGCTGCGTTCTTCTGTCCGATTAGGAGGGTAAAGGAGCGGTTGGTCGTGAGTGCGTGGGCTTGGTCCGCGAGTTGTGTTACGAAGTTGATGTAGTCCGCGGAGTTGAGGTCGAAGCCCGTCTATGAAACAAAGGGGGTTAACTGCGGTAACAACAAATCTTCGCATGGTAGTTTACTTACATTGTCGTTGTAGCCGTCAATGTTGTCTGGGTCAACGCCATCGCAGCCGAGCTGGGCAGCCAGTCTCACGCGACGCTTGATGCGGTCGATACCGGTCTGGTTCCTGATGTTGACCCACCTCTCGCCCGTGTTGGGGTCACTTTCATAATATTCGCCCAGAAGGCCAATGTACTCGGGCCTCTGCCAGTCATCCCAATCGCAGTCGCTGTCCTGGACAAGACCGGCGTTGAAGTAGCAGATGATATTGACACCGGGGATGTTGTCCTGTAGTCGTTCATCACAATTTTAGCAATTAGCGGCCACTGAGATTTGACGATATACAAGGACCGCTTACCCTAAGGTAGGTGACAACCTCGGGGTGTCTCGAGACGTGGTACAAATCCAGATCCCAGACCAAGGCATCAGTGGGTGTCAAGGGCGCCATGGGGTCAATTGTAGACTGGATCTCGATCTGCCACTTGACTTCAGGGTCAAAGTTGGGGGGCTTCACCACCTGGGCGGATGCCTCGGCGATGAGGATAGGAACAAGAATCGGGGCGAATTGCTTCATTTTGAACAGAATATACAGACTTCAAGTTGGTACTGGAACTGATGGTCAGGAGGCTGTGGGTTGGAACATGATGATTTGGATCTTGAAACAGTCGACCACTCGCCCTCTTTATACCTTTCCAAGATATCTCGTCGTCTTCATTTTCTTCCAAGAAGTCGTGGGCTGGCGCTGGTGTCAACTTGCCATGATTGATCCATCAGCAAAACTAGACCGAGCGGCGTGACCAGGAGGCCCAGGACCCATGGTTCAACTCAATACAGGATAAGCAGGGCTGACCACTTGTAGACCCATCCCTCATTCCGGTTACGACATGAGAATGACAGTATCTTGACTTCTCCTTTGGATCAAGATATTTCCTTTGGAAGAGGGGCACTTGATGAGTTCTTTGACAGCCCCATCCGGTTTTCAAACCCACGTAAGCCTAAAGTCCGAGGTATAGTACGTCACATGGTTTTGATGTTTCGTAAACGTGGTATATAAGAATCAGTGTTATTGAGATGATGCCAGCCGATTCTCGGTTGAGCCGCCTCTGATAGGATACCCGGTTCCTGCATAATTTGGCGCACAAAGCGCATGATGCAGAAGAGCCTTATCCTCACGTAACACACTGAATATTCCGAGCCTCATGCTCGTCATCTCATGTAACACATTGAATCTCCGAGCCTTCCAGAAGCAATGCCAGGCCAGTTTGGAGGACTAACTGACTGGGTCGTCTGAACTTACTTTCTCCGTTGATTTTGCAACCTCTACCATCTAGTGGGTAGACATCAGCCCTAACTGTGCCGCATCGACCGCGTGTGTTTTAAATCCGGGTCCCCTATGCCATTACAACTTCCAACTGATCGGTCCTGAGCCAGCTACTCAGAGCCGCAAAAGTCCGAGTCGTCGTTTACATGCTTTTGTGAAGCCACCACGCCATTAGTAGGTCCTTGTTAACAGAATATTACAGCCTGGATAGACAATGTGCTCGACTCCTCAGAGGAATGTCGCGCATCAGGAGAGTTTATTCCTGGAGGAAAAACCGATTACCACCACCTCGGAGGCTCGGACTCGCCATGGCGTCATCACTGCCACTCTACGGTCATGACTTGGTGAAGTCATTCTTTACGTTGGACTCGGTTCACATCGGTTAGTCCGAGTACCGCCAAGCTGGAAGAGACACATGACATGACGACTTCTTCGGGGTTTGTTTAGCAGCTACATTTATGGGTTAGACCCACTCTAAACAACTTGAGATATATCAAATCCTTGACCATGTTAGTAGGAATGGATTTGAAGCACAAAAATGATACCTTGTTCAGTCAAATCGAATCAACTAGAACCCCCTATTTTGCTTTGCTTGCTTTATGAAGTGCCCTGAACTTTGAAGTGAGCATACAAAGAAAAACCGCTTTCCATGGGTATTTCCAAGCACACCAACTGCTCTGCTTGCATCCAAACATGAGTGACAGCCTTGCATGCATTTGCCGCCCTACTTGCGATTCTTGACGCCTTCACTTTTACTTGCCTGGGTAATGTGGTTTATGCTTGAAAGGGGTAACCACCGGGTAACCACCCTTTTAAAGTTCACGTCCGAAAAGTCTCCTCGGGACCGAGGTAACTCGCCCTCAAACTACCAGCACCTGCCGTACCAACCGTCCCAGAACCAGCAGGAACCCCCGACATGCCCCTTTTCAAATCTAGCACGATCTTCTCGAGGTAGACCTCGGGCGAATTCACCCGCCACCTGAGGGTATGCAGACCTTGTTTGAAAGGCCCCTTGAACTGAACTTGTTTGGTCCATACGTTATCTGCTACTTGAGCCATCCATTCGGGCGGGATGTCGCCTGCGTTTGGGTGTTTGATGTAATCGCCCAGTACGCGGGTGAAATTTGCGGGGGCAGAGTCGAGGGTGAGGCTGTATTGCATTTTTAGGTGCGGGTCGGTGTCGAGACCTGAGTTGATGAGTACTGTTGCGCTGATTGAGTTTGTGGGCGAGAAGAGGTAGATTGAGTAGGTTACAGAGCTGTTTGTTGAGGAGAGGAGGGAAGAGCGGGCGGTTTTGAAGGGCCGCAGGGCGATGCAGCCTGATGATGTGCGTGAACCGAGGTGTGGGATTTTGACAAAGGATACCTCGTCTGAGGAGTTGGACGAAGAAGAGAAATGGGGCGCTTCGATGGAGATTATGCCGTCGGTTTCGGGGAATGTAGATTTTGGCACGTCGGGTGGGAGACGGAAGTTTTGAATGGGAATGTGGATTTGGTCATAGTAGGGGTATGCTGATGGGCTGGATCGGATCCCAACCTGTATGGTATTGTTATAGTTGGCGGGCACCTTGGACCAGTCTGGAACGGTGACGATCAGTCGTGTGTCGGGACCTGTCTCGCGGCTGAGGGTTCCGTTGTGCGGGGTGATGGATAGCCAGTCTTCCTCGATGGGATCGAGAGACCAGCTTATTGGGATGCGGTGATCACCGCGCATAAATAGGTCTACGTGGCGCGAGGATGGTCCGTAGGGATCCCATGGTGGGAGGACAGGCGCAAAGTTGGTTGTGGGCATGGAGTTGTCAACTGACTCTGCCCATCTGCCTTGGTTCACTGCGCTGAGGGACCCTTCGGCTCGAATGCCCAAGTTGCCCAAGGAGAATTGCATGTTCTCGCGGAGCTGGACATAGGACAGATTTGCCACAATATTCCGGGATGGGCCAGCCCAACGCTTGGGTTCTTCGACGGCGTCAAAGTAAGCCTGTGACATCATGTTGGCCCATTTTCCGTCCAGCATGGCGTCCCATTCTTCCACGAGATCGTACGAGGCTTCAAAGTCGTCAAGGATCTGCTGGGCAATTAGGTTGGCCGAGTTGCGGCGTTCCAGGGCGTAGCGGTAGTTGGTGCTTATCCCGGCTTGGACCTTGTGGTAGAGCGCTCCCGAGGCGATGGGATAGGAGACGAGCTGGTAAAAAGCCGGTTTGAGGTCCGGAGTGACTTGCCCGTAGAGAGCCTTGGCTTTGGACGAGGCATCTTGCCAGCGCTTGATGATTCTCTCGGCTTCGTTGTAGTTGAGAGTCGAGTAGGTCTCTGGAGTGACCAGCTCGTAGCGACGCATAGACACCAGATGGCTGTATTCAAGGAGCAGAGACCCAATCTCGTCGGCGTGCTCGTCTCCAAATTCGCGGGCGGCATACTCGGCGAGATACTCGGGGATATTCTCGAAACTGAACTTGGTTACGTCCCATGCCATGTCCATGGCAAAGTTCAGCGGTAGTTCCATTGGCTTCAGATCGCCCACATTGACGATCCAGATTTGGGTGGCACCCCGGAGGTAGGCATGCGATAGCTCCTTGTACGTCTTTGGGATGGAGTTGGTGTTGGACCATTTGTAGGATCTGGGAAGACCGACGTATTCGAAGTGGAAGTAAACCTGTTCGTGGTGTCAGCAAGCGTATCTGGGCGATGATTGGCTGATTCACATACGCCAGTGCCTCCTTTTCGATCAACCTCGGGTCCAGTGGGCAGTCGGTAGACATTGCCCCAGTTGTCGTCTGGGAATAACAGTGCGATATCTTCTGGCGGGTCAAGGCCAGCATCATAATATGCTGCAACTTCCTTGTACAAGGCCCATACCTCTGCGGCCACAGTCCCATTAGCACTCAATTCCCGCTCAAATGTCAATGTGAAGGCTTACGTGGAACAGCCGTCTCGGAGCCATGGTACTTCTTGATAATCTCCCTCTGCACCTCAAACACTTCCTTCAACATGGGGATAGCATTCTGAGCATTAGCAGCCGCTTCATCACCCAGTCCTCTCAATCCAACAGTGAAGTACGACTCGTTGTTCCCAGCTCTCCGGACACCTTCTTCCATAAACTCAGTCATGTTCTGTCTATTCTTGGACCAATCCCAAGGTCCAGAGATCTTCTCGTCCCACTCATTCGTCGCCCGCTGCATGGGTTCATGATGAGCGGTAGAGATGACAATGCCATAGTCATCTGCCAGCTGCTGATTCTTGGCGTCGTCGGTAAAGAAAATATTCCCAGGCGGTGGAGTCACGCTCCTCCACATTGCCGGCCAGAGGTAGTTTGCTTTCAGGCGCAAGAGGAGGTCAAACACATGAGCGTAGAACTCCGAGTCCAGAGGCTGGCGGGTAGCATTGTGTGCTCGTGACCACCAGCTGTTCAGAGCTGGCTCTTCATCGTTGATGAACAAGCCGCGGTATTTCACTGATGGCTCGCCCTGGACAGATTGTTTCGGCAGTGCATAGATTTCGGCGTGTTTCTTGGCCCGTACATCGGCAAACCAGTGGTAGGGAGACTGTCCGGATTGTTCCGAGAGGGTGTAAATACCATAGACTGTGCCGCGCTTATCGCTGCCTGCGATGACGAGCGCTTGCTTGACACCTGGAAGCGGGTCCGAGACGGTCGTGGTCTTGAACGTTTCCCACTTGCCTTCAATTTCCGAGATATTCAGAGACCCGGTCGAAACAAGGTGACGGATGATGGTCGAGTTGGAAGAGCCTGCGATAATGGCCGTTTCGGCATCTTGGATAGTGGCTTCGAACCCCTGAGTCCCATTCAGCCGTTTCACAGCTCGCTCGTGTTCCGTGATCTGCGCAAGGTCACTGGCAAGATTCTCTGCTGCGATATGGACACCAATAAAGTCATCGTCGGCGATGATGATGGGCGCTTGGGTGAGTCGGACTTGTGCTGCGTTGTTGGATGTAATAGGCTCGAAAGAGACTAGCCGTTCTTCCAAGAGAGATTCAACGGTTCTGATCAAGACCAGAAAAGGCAGTGCCTCAATGAACCGTATGAATCTCATTATGACCAAGCTGAGCGAGGATCCTCCAACAAGCGGTGGTCGAGCACTTGATGATCTGGTAATACGAGGATTAGGGGTTGGGGTCACCAACAATGTTATACGTTCCCGATTTGGTCATTTCGGCTCATCTCTCCGGCTTCACTTATTGACCCGGGCCTGCGGACGTTTGCAAAGAAAAGCAGTCCACCATGGTGACCATGGTAGTTGACAGCATTCGCGGCTGATTCTTCGGGACTCGCCGAGCCGGGTAATTGGTGCGAAATTCAGGAACAGTGTCACCTGAGAGGCGGGCACAAATTGTATTGACATATAAAGTAGGATTCGTATATCATGAACTGCATATTGGTAGGGATTGGGTGTTATCCTCTACTCGCATTTGATCTCTACCGGTCTGGTGCTTCCATATTACCATGTTTTCACCCTCTTGGCTTCAAACTGTCTTTGGCCACTTTCCTTCTCAGACCTCCCTCTAAGAGAGTTTGCGGCGACCGCAGTGGGATTGACCTCCTCCACGTGTGGTCGCCCGTCTTTCTTGCTCCACGCCTGGGCTTTTCGATCGAAAATTTCACCTGGAGAGGACAAATATGATTCTATCAGCAGCTTCTCAAAACAAGATGAAGTCGTCACAGGTGTAAACAAAGACTGATGAACTTACGGGACACCGACAAAATCTCAACAGCCATGGGTAACCACCCAAGTACAGTCACTATCTGACCGAACCCCCATTGATTATCCCCATCCTTACTGCTACTCGAAAGTCCCCTGACGTCGGAACGGAGCCTGACGAAGAAAGCCAAAGAGGCCCACATAATGATGAAAGAACAAAGCGGAAAGGGTTTTCTCGCCAAAGGGACCACAGTCCTGCGATACGCCCCGGTAGGGTCGGGCTTGACATATTTCCGGATGACCTTGTCTACGACGAGGAGTGCAGCACAGTGAGCAAAGATACAGGATATGGTGAAGAAGAAGAACAAGTTAAAGCCTTTATAAGCTTCCAGGCTAGCTAGGCAGAATGTGGGCAACGACAGGTACCCACGAAGATATGCTCCTACGGGATATAGTAATGCAGCGGTTGAGGCCAAGATGGAGAGCATGAAAAGATGGATCCCGCCGGGTGGAGCTCTGGTACCTCCTCCGGTGCGCCATGGAAAGAGGGACATAGTGACCGCCCAAGAGAATGCGGTGCCCAGAAAAGAGAATGAGGACAAATATTGTGGTATCGCCTTGTTGCTTGCGATATCCATCAAGAACAACAATGGGAGGGCGTAGGTGGCGCATGAGATGGCCAGCGAGAAATAAAGGGATGAAAACCAGAACACGTCGAAGCAGCGGTTGACGTGAGGGATAGCGGATATGATGAAATTTGGTAGCTGATCGACCAAAGGTTCTTTTTGGTGGAGGCGACGGAACTTCCATTTTGCAATTTCGGCACAAACATAAAACACCGTAAAGCTGGAGGTGAGCACCACCTGGATGATATATGCTGCCATAACCTCTGGGAGCATTAGACATATCCTTGTGACTTCGGCCATTTTTTAGCGTGCATCAATAGAAAGATACTTACCCCAGGACCAGACAAATCCGGATCGTCTTCCCAACCTAGATGCTGGCAAAATTCGAGATGGCAATGTTCATTCACACTGTCGGTGAGGTTGAGCACAGTGATGCCCTTGTTGAACTCGTGGTATGCATTCCAGTCCAGCATCTGTTCGTATGAGATGTTGGTCAAGGGAACCGGAGAGCATATTTTCGCCAAGTCGAAGAGCGAATATTTCGAGGATGGATCGTCGATATGGTCGATGAGAGCCTTGCTGGCGATTGAGCAGTTTTTCCGGACATCAAAGTCGAGCCAAGTGATGTTTCGAAGAACAGGTGGCAACAGACTCAAGTTCAAGAGCGGAATAGTGTAATCATTGGGGATGACTGTTGCTGCAATCATTTCACCAGAGTGTTTTCGTGTCCTTGGGGATTTGAACTTGTTTGAGTTTGTGAGGTTCTGTTACAACACCAACCGTAAGGCCCTGATCGGGGCCCATCTGGTCAGCCGTCAGATTGGGCCAGATAAGTGCCAGTAAGCCACAAAAAGTCAAAACAGTTGAAATTACAGCCAAATACAGCCAAAGTGGAGCAATGTGCCAACTATCTGGCGAGCATCTTGTACCTTCTCTAAATTTTAGCTTTTTGTGGCTTTTTTCTCCAAACACAGCCAAAAACAGAGCAAAAACTCGCCAGTCCCAGACTTCAGAAAAAGCTGAATTCCGGGACTGATGACCGCCAGATTGGAGGTACATTGGCCACGCCCCACTTTTTCCAATTGTAACTATCTGACCAAATTGAATCTGGCCCAGAAGGCTCCGATCTGGGCCTTAGTAAGTCAAGTAGATGGATCTGACCTCGAAGGGCGACCGACCGAAGAGTTTGGATTTTTATGGAGGCCTCTTTTTATGACTGGCGGTGGCTTATCGCGCATAGATACATTTTATGACTGGCGGTGGCTTATCGCGCATAGATATGTAGTTATTTGGCACCTTTTCGACCCCTCTAGATCACAGTTGACGAGTAAGAGGCCATGTCCACCCCCCTACTCGATTTTGGCGGTGGCTGTTCCGGTGATGGCGCCTGTGATGAAGCTGCACCACAAACGAGAGTGCCACTACAGTCTTGCGGTTGAGAGTAGTAACTAACCTCCTTTTCAGTACGCGTGTAGAAGTATACTGTCATTGTCGCATTCCCGGTGAGGGTCGTGGTGTTAATCTTAATTCTAAACCGTGATCCGTGGGAACCCGTACCCGGCTTGGGACATCAACTAACCCTAACCCTGGATCCCTTTGCTCGCCACAGCAAACTGACTCCTCATAAACTCCGCTAAAACGTCCACCGAACCAAGGCACAGTGGCAGAGTGGTCTAATGCGCAAGACTCGAATTAACTTGTATAATTCGGTGCTATCTTGTCTCTTCGGAGGCGTCCGTTCAAATCGGGCCTGTGTCGTTTTCTGATATGTCTCTTTTGACCTTCATCACAAATTTGGCTCTTTTTTTTTTCATCCCAACGTCCGTGGCGAAAACAGTGAATACAACCGAAACTTATTTTTATAGTTGACATGAACTTGCTGTAATTATGCTTGGGTAGCGGACCACCTCCCTCCATCCAACATCACTTTATCTTACTCAATCATCATCCTCGGCGGCAGCCTCAATCGCCCGCATCTGCAACGCATTCATATTCCTCCTCGCATTATTCTCCATTTGCCCGCTCGCCTTCTTCGTGACATCCTCAATGCCTTTGCCCCACGCATTACACTTTTCCAAGAAGTGCTTGCTCTGGACCGCCCACTCCGACTGCGTCATGGTGGACAAATTCTCCATCTCGTTGATGGCAGGCCGAATGTAGTCGGCCGAGACGGTCACATAGGCCGTCGATATGTCGGCAATGGCCGAGAACCGACCTTGCATCTGCAGCGCGGTGGTCATGAGGCGCTGCTTGCTTTTGCGCGACACCCGGAGCGCCTCGACCTCCTCGGGAGTGCCCCCGTGGGTCATGCCGTTCTCGATGGGCCGCAGAAAGTCGCCCAGGCTGCCGTCGACATTCTCTTGGATCTCTCGAAGCATTGTCTGGAAGAAGCCTACCAGGTCTTCGATCTTGTCTTTGAGATCGCCCAGGTCACGACTGGAGTTGTCAAGGATGCTGAGGATGCCTTGCTGTATCACAGAGGCAAACCCATAGTCAGCATATCTGTCTTGGAGGAAATCATGCGACATTGACGTACCAGCTCGAGATCCTTGGCCTGAAGCCGCTCAAACTCGTTCTTGACTTCCTCAAGCTTGGCATTGACCTCGGCCAGCTGGTCCCGGCTATCGGAGAGCTCTCTACGCGAGTCGTCCAGCGCCTGCACCAGCTTGGCCTCTTCGTCCTTGGCCTCTCTGAGCTCGCGCGCAGCCCGGTCAAGCTTCTGCATGCGCACCTGGCGGGCCTGGTCGAGAGCAGCCTCCCGCATCTTCTCAATCTGCGCCCCATGACGTTCTCGTGCGGACTTGTCCTCGTTATGGTGCTGAGTTGACTGTCCAAAAAAGGCATTTTTCAAGCCGACGAACCCACCGCGATCTGTCATATCAAAGCAATTAGACAAGCCATCAAATATCGGAGGACTGGATATCTTACCAATCATTGGTGCTTCTGTCTGTGGGATCATGCGCCTCACCATCTCAATCTCTTCCAAGACAGATGGCTCTGGCTGGACGGGCGCAAACCGCAGGTAGTGGACCTCCTGCTCCTTTCTGTCAACCCGATGCTGGGCGGCAGTGTCCTTCTCTCTGAGACTCTTTATGGTCTCCTTGAGGCTTTGCTTCCTGTCTGTATACTCCTGCTCTTTTCGCAGTTCTTCCTTTTGTTGAAGGCTTGTGGCTTTCTTCTCGTTGACAACCTGGCCTGAAGAGTGCACAAATGGTCAGCAAATGTAACGACGCAGGCCTTTACGAGAGCAGTGGCAAGTTGTGGCGAACCTTTCCTCGACAGTGATGTCTGTTTGAGATGCATGATGACCAGGTGCCAGTATCGGAACTTGGCTGTGATCAGCTGCGCATTCTCAAGGCACTTTTGCGCCGTCTTTCTGATAGCCTCAATCTCGGGCTTCAGGTTGTATCTGGCATCTTCTGGATTCTCGAGTAGCTCAAGAATGTAGGCAATACTGCCTTCGGTGGTTATCATCCTCAGAGCGGTCGATCGGATAATGCTCATGGCATTTTGGGCATCAAGAAAGGCGAGCCTTCCAACATCGCTGCAATGCTGGAGGTTGGTGTGACAGTACTTGGACCTGGAACATGGTATGGTCAGCAAGAAGAACGACGGTTGGGAAACAAGAGGTGAGGCATACGGGAGTTTGCCAACCACTTTGTCTCCGTCGAGAACCTCCTGGCTCTCCACCTCGAGGCCGGCGGCAGCCTTTTGGTCGGCAGCTTTTAAAAGAATGGCCATGGTAGAGATAGCCGAAGGAGCAGCAGCAAGAGGTGCAGCCCAGCTGCTATTGGCGATCAGTTCATTGCTTTTGACACGGTCGATAGCACTAGTATATGCTTTCTGTAGTGTCAACGCATATTCCGCTCTGCGGTCCCGCGGGGCCGCTGACTCCCCGCCGTCCCCGTTTGTTGACATGTTCGAAGACGGAGTGTAGACTGGCGGCTGTCTAGCTTGAGCATCAGAGAAATGATCTCCACTCGAGCTGAAGCTGAAGGTCGAGGTGGAAGCCATCTTGGCGCGAAGCGTTGATGGCCAATGGTATAAGGACCTCGGCTGGTTGAAGTATCAGAAAAGTCAAAAGTAGCATGCGAGGAAAACTTGCTGATGTACTGATCAGGGTGCGGGAATCCTCGGTATCATCGCTGCGCCTTTCACTTTCGGCCTTTCTTTGGGAGTTACTGCAGCTTCAGCCGGTGTTGTAGGGTAAGTCCCATTTTTTACTGACCAATAACCGCAATATGACTGTATGAATGGAGCTGACTCGGATTGTTCGATATCAGGTACAAAATCTCGCGCGCAGACGACCTCAAGGCAGAAGCCAACGCTCTCCGTTCGCGGGTCAGCACACTCAACAGCGAGATCTCGCAATCGGAAAGAGACGCGGCATCTCTCGAGCAGTAAAAGACAGCTCCAAGCCCGCATCCGCGGCTACCAGGCAGAAATC
Organism: Rhypophila decipiens; assembly: GCA_033297075.1. Classification (NCBI taxonomy): domain Eukaryota; kingdom Fungi; phylum Ascomycota; class Sordariomycetes; order Sordariales; family Naviculisporaceae; genus Rhypophila; species Rhypophila decipiens. The sequence goes on along the minus strand of MU858276.1, from coordinate 26,928 downwards.
TCCAGTCGACAGACCAAGAACCGCGAGTACCAAAAGCGGATCACCGAGGCGACCAAGGTCGGCGGCGAGATCAAGGAGCTCGATTCGCATGCTCAGTCCACGGCCGCCAACGTCAATGATGACAGCCGGCAGCTGCAAAAGTGGAAGCAGACGCTCGATAAATGCAATGAGCTCATTCAGGCCAAAAGTCTCGAGGTCGAGACGCAGGCTGGCCTGGTGGAGTGGTTCGGAGACAAATTGGGACATCGGGTTGGCAACAAGATGAAGCGCTCAAGAGAGTTCAAGAGGCAGAAGGTGGTCATGGAGCAGCTCGCCCAGACTCTGGACGAGATCCATTCCCAGGTGCCCATGCTGTTGCCTCAGGGGGAGAAGATGAAGTTCTTGGACAGTGCCAAATATGGGAGCAAGCCGAAAGTGACTGTTGGTGTGACTGAGGTTGACGAGATCCCTGCTGTGTCTTTTCATGTCAACTAAACTTTTGCCAAGGGTTTCTGTATATTGGAAAGATGCATCGAGTGCCCAAGGTATTGGTTGACCGCAGCAGTAGTGTACTCTAAAGATTGTGCTAATTTCACTCTCACGATGCCGAGCTGCTCGGACTAAAGGGTGCCGACATCAATAGACAGCTCCCTAGCTGACAACATCTAGCCCGTTTTGAGCGAGGTGGTGCTGGAATCGGCTCAGCTCAGCGTAGCTCAGGGGCAACAAACCAGCTTATAGGCTAGCCGTCAGCGACATGGCGTCCCCGTACCGTGGATATGGGGTGAGCTAGAGGGCGAGTCCGAGCCCGATACGACACTACCTCGCCGGCAATGGAGCAATTGATGCACACCATCACCGAACGCTATCCCCGTGTTCGGTTTCGGCATGGTGACCTAATCTTAGCGCTTTCGACATTGGTACAAATAGCAGGGCTCGTTTCCTCATAATCTCATTCACATTCATCTCCTTCCGCTGGCTCAGTGTCCAGGTGTTAGCAAATCATCACAGACAAAGAAGCTGAAAATGAGACCATCGACTGCCCTCTTTTTGGCCTCGGCGGCCATGGCGCAAGCCGTGCCGCCCAACCCGCCCATCCGCAACATCTTCACTTTCCCGAGGAATCACTTCATCGAGAACATCGCTGTGCGCTCCAACAGCCAGCTTCTCGTAACCTCCATGAGCGTGCCTCACCTCTTCGCCATTGACCCCAACGCCGCAGTCCCCAACGCCACCATCATCCACACCTTCACCAACTCCACCGGCCTAGCCGGCATCGCCGAGGTCACTCCCGATGTGTTCGCCCTCGTGACTGGAACATGGGATCTGGCCAACACACGCGCAGAGCTCGGCTCACTTGCCGTCTGGAAAGTCAACTTTAACTCTCTCGCCGGTCCCCAAGTCTCCTTCCTCACCCAGATCGCAAACTCGACCATCTTCAACGGTCTAGTCCGACACCCGACAAACCCACGGCTGCTCCTGGCAGCAGATTCCGCGTTGGGTGCCGTCTGGAAAGTCGACCTCCTCACAGGAACCTACGGCGTGGCCTTCTCCTCGCCCCTCCTTGCACCAACAGGAACAGCAATGGAAGGTCTCCACCTTGGCATCAACGGCCTGACAGCACGCGGAAACACACTCTACTTTACCAACTCGGCCCAAAAGTTCTTTGGCAAGGTGTCCATCAACTCGGAAGGAGTTCCGACAGGCCCAATCCAGGTCATCTCGAATAGTACCGCCGCCCCGGGAACACCCGGGAATGTCGTGTACGACGATATTGCGCTCGACAAGAAGGGCAAGGTTGCGTGGATCGCGTCGCACCCTGATTACGCGGTTGGGGTGAGACTAAATGGGAACAACCACGCACAGAGGGTTATACAGAATTCGACACTGTTGTTGAACCCGACTGCTGCTGCGTTTGGGCGGGGGAGTCGGAAGGAGGAGAGGACGCTGTACATCACCAATGGAGGCGAGTTTACGCCTGAGTTTGACTTGATTAATGAGGGTGTTGTTGCTATCGATTTGTGAGAAAAGACATCTTACCTAAGTAAAGTAAATAAATGTTTATGATGGCTCTGAGAAGTTCGTGTTACCGTGTATCAGTCGCTGTTCTTGTGATTCATACCATGACATATACAGTGGGTCGCCCCTTCCTCCTCCAGGACCGGTGTGATCCCATGGCGGAGTATGAGCCCAAAATGGCGTCACATCAGATTGGTACCGCTACGGGTAGTTTGTTTGCCCTTCCTCCTCAACATTCCGGAAACGGGGTCAATCCCGTCATCCCATCAACCCCGCATGTTACCGCTAGGCCGATTATCGCCCTGTCAGGTGTCACGAGATCCACTGCCCCGATCGTGGAGTTCGTCTCTCTTGAGACTCTTCAGTAAATGAATGATTTTCATCGATGCTTTGCAGTTGAGCTAACCATCCATCCAGTACTCCTTTCCGCATTTGAGCAATCCAATCTTGCCAGATTTTCAGGTTGCTTGACAAACTAGACAAGATGATTACCGGTTTACATCATGTAAGTTCAAGATGACATGGCCAGAGTGACCAAACTGACGAATTCTGTTATGGAAGGTAAACATCATAATCCCACCCTCACCCTCTTCCCTTGAACTCGCCAACTGCTTCTACGGCCAAACCCTCGGTCTAACACCGCGCCCCGTCCCCGCAGCACAGGAAGGACGACTAGCCTGGTTCGACATTGGCTCCTCAGGTCAACAAGTCCACGTAGCTTTTGGTCGGGAGCATGTTGATTTCACCGAGTCGGCAAAAAAGGCCACGCGCCATCCGTGTTTTCGTGTCGAGAGCGTCCAGAAGTTGCGGGAGTTGCAGGAGAAGGTTTGGATTCATTTCTCCAAGGGCCGGCTGCTGGGTCAAGAAGGAGAGCGCGCTGAAGGAAGGATACAGAGGGAAAGTGCGCCTATGGAGTGTGACGAGCCTGGGAAATTAGATTCAGGTCAGTGCCCTATCGATGAAGAATTGACTGTCTGGTCAGATGATGGGCTATGGGCTAAACATCACGGCTCGTTTTGCGATGGTAGGTGCCCAAGGGCCCGAGTATCCTACGCGGTTCTTTGCACGGGACTTTGCTGGGAATAGGTTGGAGTTTACGGTGTAAGCGACCGCCTTTACGTGCATGCAAGGAAGTCTAGGCAGCGACGTAGGGTGCCATACCCGACATATGGGAGTCAGGATAAGGTTATTACGCCGGCAGTCTCCTGGGACATGAAGGCGGGACCGGGAAGCGTGCAGGCTGACGACGGGAACAACGGGTGCCTGCATCTGGCTCTGCACATCGACACATACATGTAATTACCATCCAGGGAGAGAAGCTTGCTTACCATGTGACCATGACCATATCCTCAACTTGAGAAGAAGCTAGACCAATAGACCTCATCACAGATGACACAGAATACTCATGTCTATGATTATTAGGGATCAATTACCTTACGGAACCAAGCACCGCGTCCTTGCCATTCTCAGCTCTTCACCTCACAATCGAAACCTCACCTTTGCCAGATTTTTTCCCCTTGACTCATCAATCAAGACCATCCTGCCCCCTCCGTGTGAGAACAACATCCAACCGTCCACCCCAACTCCACCCCTGACAACCACCAGTAGGATTCCCATCTGCATCCCAGCTCTGCGAGGATTCCTTCTGCCCCTGACAATTCAACAGACTATACGTCCCCTCTGCGCCGCAAGAATCTCCCATCCCGTCATTACACGCATACACACATGTGCTCATGTCTGATACACACGGTACGCCTTGCTCATCGTCCCCCGAAGAAGAACTCGCGGCCAAAACAGAAATGCTCATCCCATCCCCGCGCATATTCACCAACCGTGACACATCAACCGTCGCAAAATTTCCAGTGGAAAACTCGCCAAAGGTATTATCCACCTGTCCGTATTCGGTTAATCGTGTGGTGCGGTTGTATATCGCCGCCCAGCCGCCAAAAACCTCGTTGGCAATGGAGACTTGCACTGCTGACCCGGTTGTTGCGAGAGAGTAAGTGATGGCTGGCCCGCGGGCGTTCATGAAGCTGGCTTGGTTATCCGACGGCGCCATGTGCCAGACTATCAGAATGACAGGGACGTCGGCGCTGTTGATGAATGTGAATTGGTTGGGGCCCTGGGAACCGATCCATATTGGGTGTTTTCCGTCGGAAGAAGAGGGGGAGAGGGGGTTGGATCCTTGGGAGACGAGGCCGATTTGGAAGAGGTAGATGCAGTCGAGGATCGACAGGCCGGCTGCAAGGGGCGAGCAGGTGAATGATGAGGAGCGCTTTTCAAGTTGGTCGCCGTACCGGTACGTGTTCAGGTTGTCGGCTTCGGCTTCCGGGATTTGAGGCGCATTTTGCTCGCGGCTTTGCTGGTCGTGGTTTGGGAGTCTGTTTGGATTGTAGAGGTCAGAAAGTCAGCAAAGTGAGCTCTTTTTAGACTTCCCGTCTGTTGTCCTCCCGGGTTCCCCCTTTTCTTCGGGTTCGGAACAAAACATTGTCTCGGGCCCGAGGGTCTCAGATGCTCAGGGCAAGTCAAACACATACGACAGGACCCGGGCTCTTTGATTCGGTTCGTCAACCAGTCTTCCACCATAGGGCTGCCAGTGCTCCCGATGTGTTATCGATTGGGACCCGGTAAATCGGTTTAGGTTGTGCGGTTGCTGTTTTTCGTGATTATCATCTTGGAGTGGAAAGCTCGAGACACCTTGAGTGACAATAACAAGAAACAGGGAACAATACAACACGCAAATTGCTGCCATGTTGCTTGAAACAGATTTTATCACCATCTCGGAGATTTCACAGCTAAAGAAGTTGTAAACAACAAAGGGCCGTTTTTGAAATGAGGTGTGTTCGGAACAAAAGTCAATGATCCAACGTCAGTTACATATGGCCGGCCATCGCACCCAGTTCTCAGCTTGGGTCGACATCCCCCGTCCCTTTTGTCCTCAATGCTCGGTGGGACCGCTGAGCTGTTCTCTTCTCCTGCGTGTCACTGTAACCATGGCAGTATCGTGGTCTTATGAGATGGCAATCTCGATTAAATGTCGAATATTCCCTCTGCTCCTTTCTTGCCGCTCGTTGAGTCGTAGACAATCCGAGACATCTTGCCCCTTTTCGGGTAATTCCGCTGGGGACGGTGAGTTTTCTCGTGAACAGGCCACGTCGGTGCTAGGTTCCCGTCGCTAACAAGAGCACATCGTCGAAGCTTTGCAACGTCTGGTGACGATAGGCGTCATGTGCTCCATTGTGTACTGTAGCAGTGGCAGTGTGGACGAGCTATCAAGGTGTGAACTGAAGTGCTTGGCATCCAGGAATCATCAGTCTCGCATCACACACAGCTATCTGAGATGTCACCATGATGAATGCAGGGGAACATGACAATGTGATGACAGTGATGTTGACGGATTTGACACCTTGGCAACCGCCACGATATTTTCAACAGATGCAACCGACGATGAACTGAGACATTTTCATGCCCCTTGAAAAGCCCAAGCTTCCGGAACTCAAGCCGCTGGGTTATACAGCGAACTGCTGGTTATGGGAAGGAAAGGATCGGAGAATTGTAAGGGCTCTAAGGCAGCTAGATAAGAGAAAGGGGCTGTCTGTCAAGTGTCTCGGAGTTGCCAACCCTTGTGCGGCGCATGGTCTGAGAACATGGGGATTTGACTTGTCGAGAAGCAGGGTTCCGAAGAAGCCAAGTCAAGTCAATCTGAACCCCCTTTTGGCTTAGATTGAACTAATACAGGCCGAATTGACTTAAGAAATAGTTCAATTCAATTAAGTTGATCTACTTGAGGAACTTGAATAGCCAGAAAAATAATAGACAAATGAAGCTATTCCCAGTTTAGGGGGTAAAGTTGGTATAGGGTTAGGGTTATATATAGGGATTCTACTAGTTCAAGTAATCCAAGTAGATCAAGTCAAGTGTTATGGCTGGATTGGATTGGCTTGACAGTATTTTCGGCCTCTTTGGATTGGATTGTATTCAGTTGATTTGCCTTGGCTTCCAAAAACTTGGCTTGGTCGGAACTCTGTCGAGAAGTAAGAACGATGAAGAAAGGGACGAACCTGTCAAAAGGTGCCCGGTCTGTGATGGCATGAAACAGGCACCAGTTAAAGTTTAAATGAATAGGGTTGTTGAAGATGGGGGTGGGAAATAAGTCTAAATCGGACCATCCCGCATGTAGTTGATGGTGTTGTTCAGGTCCCAGTCCCAGCCCAAATCGATCGAATTTCCCGACATCACAACCCCGTAATCCGGGTGCCGTACTGTTGGCTTTCGGTATGCACGTTCCTTACCGTTATCCAACCAGCCCATATCACTTATTGGATCAGGCAGTCGGGGAAGGATCTGGCAGGTTTCAGATACAGCCCTGGAGGCTCTGAAGGATTTCGGTATTGCCTCATAGCGTTGCCGTGCATGGCAAGACAGTAAGCTGATCGACCTTGGTAGGGGATTGTGTGTTTTATTCTTGCAAGGTTATTGAGCAATGTGTTGGTGTCATCATTGATCAGTCATCACGGAAGAACCTGGAAGGAGAATGTTGATTTGTACGGATACGCTGTAATAACCTGAATTCCGTATCGACGGGCCTTGGTATTTCCCCGCTCAACGGGGACTTACTGTCGCTCCCGCACCGCCCCTTCCCGCTTATTATAGTGGCGGCATCGCGCTTATTTGGGTGGAGGCTGTGTGGTTGTGAGTGGTTGGTCTTCCCGTGTAAAATTCCAATTGGACCGCGCGATTAAAGTGCGCAGGTCTTACCATTTATTTCTGGTACAGATTAAGAAGAGTCGGGATCAAACAGGTCATAACTTGGGCCTCTCGTGTTATGGCGTAATTGGCGATACCATTGTCGGATTGTCCAAGGTTTTTGCCGTGGCCGAGAGCTCCTAAACCGCCTTGTTGGGCCAGACCAAGAGTCCAAGACTGTAGTTTGCCTGCCAAGCGCCGCGATGGCACGGGCTCGCAAGACATGCCCATCATCGTAATGGTGGTCTCACAAGCTTGTATTCGTATGGTAACGTACGGGTTTCCATGCTCCAGGAGGCGCCAGGGACGGGATTTTCCATTCGTCCAAGCATAGACTTGAGACGTTCAATGTTGATATTGATATTGTTGCGTTGAAAGGGGTACAACCCAAATAGTTGACAGTCAAGATATGCGTACGGATAGTTCTGATGCAAACTGCACAAAGACAAGTGCATCGGTTTGGTCTTTTCGATTTCCCTTTTTTGCGCTCCTCTGGTTCTTTTCTTTGGGTCGGCCATTGACCTTGGCCTGCTCATCATCAAGCCAAGAAGCAAGCGCCCCAGTTCAATTTCCACCGTAGCACGACAGGACTTAGTATTGCAATGCCACCACCACCTCCCCTCGTTGTCGTCGATAGGGGAACTTCCCCACCTAAATGGTCCTATCCGTATAACTGGTCAGAAATATTTCTTTCACACGTATGGATACACACCGCATGGCAGCTGCATAGCCAGCAGCTTGTGCCATGGGAGGAATTAACTGCTTAGAAATTCCGGCGGCCGTAATCAGTGCTCCTGTCTTGGGACCAACAAAATGTCCCATTGGTGACGTTGCATGTTTAATTCGTACCAATACGGACATATCTTTGATCCCGGGTCTTTCCTCAGAGCTGGGCGCTGTACGGGATACAAGGGTCAGGTACGGGGTATTGATCAACCAACGCAAACACGTTTCCCGTCGATCTCAGCCTTTGCGCCCACTCCTCGACGAAATTGGAGAAATTAGGAGGCATGGAACTTTATCTTTTCGACTGGGCGAGTTGGAGAAGGCTCCCGGCAAGTGTTGATCATAGATCAAAGACATGCCGTTGCATAAACATGGCTTTTCCAAAGACTCGTCCACGATGGCAGGAGCCTGTCTGGTGCAACCCACGAACGGAGCTTCGGTCGGGAGAATGGTAAGTGGTACGGATAAGAAGCAGTGGCATCTTCGAGGTTGCGCTGGTTCTTTTTAGGGCATGCAGCCAAGCCCAGCGGATGGGCGACGTACGGATACGATACAGCTGGACCTCCTTTTGCTCCTGCGATTTTTTCCGCCCATCCACAACCGCCAATTTGTGACGGCCCCCAAGGTCCAACCTTCCCATTCCCCCGCGAAATCTTGAAAATGCGAAAAGCTGTATCAAATATGGTGGTGTCCAGCATGTGGCACATGTGGTCTATGGATTCGTATTTTCCATGGCCGAACACATGCATGTGCTCTTCTTCATGCCCACCAAAATGGTTCAAAAATCACCGCCAAAGGAAGGAAAGACCCAACAAGTCCACCGCACTAGGGCCCGGCCCGGCCGGGCAGAACTCCAAGAGCACTGACGCGGGCAGGGAACAGGGGACCTGCCCCGGGGAGAAGGAGCAGGGACCACCACTTTAGCGAGGTTAGCATGAGGCAGTGACCAAAGCGACCCCGGTCAGCCTCTGCTTGGTCTGGGCCCCGGTCTGCGGTCTGGGGCACTTCTGCCACCCATTCTCCTCTGGGCATTTTCTGGGCGCTGATGCTGAGAGAAAGGATTGACATTGACAGCATCAGCAGCGCTCAGCAGCTGCCAGAAGAGGTCCTTGACCGACGATCTCGCTATTCCGCACTGCATGTACATACGATTGCTCGCAGCCACTGCAATACAGTATGGACGTGTACTGTATGGACGCGGGAGAGCTCAGCCCAGGATGAGTTCCATCCCATGCACCTTGAACCCCAAGAAAGAGAGGAAAATACGGATGCCGTCCCATGCTTGCAGCCCATGCAGGTGCCGTGCTCAAGGTCGAGCTGCTAGCCTAGCCCGTTGTCTATAACCTGTAGGTAGTGCTGACAGGAAGGGTTGCGTCCCCTGCAAACCAGGTCCCTTGCCTTTTCTCTCTCTTTTATTACTTGCGTCTTTCCTCTTTACTTCGTCATCACTTTTCCCTCCTGATTCCTTTTCCCACCTCAAGCCAATTTGCCTCACACTTCACCTGCAAAACAGAAGCTCGACTCGGCGTTGGACTGCACATTTCCCGACTCGATCCTGACTTGGATATTCACCTTTTACTGCATAACATCGTACCCGGGCAACAAGTCGTGCGAAATCTCCGCAGGGTCCAACGAGAAGTGAACACAAGCCAAACACCAAGACAGGAAAGAAGCGGAGAGCTCGGAAACACCAAGCCAACCCCTTCTCCAGCCAAACCCCAGAGTCCAAGTGTCACAATGACAAACCCCTTGGGGCTCAGTTGCCCGCGTGGTGGAGATTGGTATATTTGCCAGGACACAGCTGTCGAGTTCGTCGGGTGCTGCACCATCAACCCGTGCTCAGATGGATCCGGAAACTGCACCCAAAAAAGGCTACGACCCGCAACGTTCTCGTCGAGCCAGTACTCCAAGATCCCCGCGTTGGCATGCGACGACAGCGAGCCCATAGCGGGCTACTCATCGCCCCTTTGGTACACATGTGCTGCCAATAACCCGCCATTCATGGGATGCTGTTACAGCAATCCGTGCACAGCAGGGCAATGTGCCGACGCCAACCTCACCGCGGCAAGATTGATCGATGAGCCTGTTATCCGGGCCGACTTTTTGAGAGACGCGGGGGCCATCGAACCCTCATCGTCAAGTAAGGGCTTGTCCGGCGGTGCAATTGCAGGAATCGTTATCGGAGTTTTGGGCGGGATTGCCTTGGCGGTTGGTGCGTGGTGGTACATGAGGAGGAGAAAGCAAAAGCAGGCCGCCGAGAAGTCACCCCAATCGTCAGACGGACTGGGAGTGAACCACTCGCCGAATCCCAACTCGTCACATTTCAGCCACAGCCCACATCATTGTAAGTATTTCTTTCGATTCCCGGGGATTCTACAAAGTTACCAAACCACAAGCATACTAACTGAACTCCCTGCTCCAGCTGCAGTATCGCCTCACTCGGGCTACCACTATACGGGATCGCCTCCCCAGGGACACGGCTTCGAAAACGGCTCATACTATTCTGCGCCGACAGAGCTCGGAAGCCCAAGCCACTATGTCGCCGAGCTGTCGGGCAATCACGCAGGAGAGGTCGCCATGTTGGACAGCAAGCCAGTGGGCCATCACGATGCACACTCACCCACGATTCCACCATCCACGACAACAACGACAACCGGAGGGTGGCCGCAAGATCTCAAGAAATAAGTGATATGGACTTGAATCGCTATGAGGACTGTACGATGTGTCAGAAGAAGGGAAAAAGAAATGTACATCTTCAATAAGCGGAAATGGACGGGCAGGACGGCAGACGGGGAAAATCGTGTCTTCTTTCTTTCTCTCTTGTCGGCATTCTTCTTTCTGTCGTCACCTTGCACCATACATACCCTCACTGCCTACGAGCGACAATGTGGTCTTTTTACGGGCTTTATTCATGTTTTCTTTTAATTCTAGGTATATAATACAATCTGAGGATGGATCAAAACCGCCTTACTCTGCACTGTCCGTCAGAACACACCTCTCCTTGTGTTCAACCCCTCGATTTTATGCGTACTCGGTCTCGGAATCTGTCCATACACAGTCGCGATTCGAACCCTTATTAATGTGAGGTTCGTGCATATCATGCAGCCACATCTTGAAGGCTAGCTGGAGGAGGTTAGACGACCTTTTACGATCTAACGACTTCTAGATGGATTACGAGTGTGCCTGGAGATTTACCGCTCGGGCGACTTCCCATTGGTGAGATGAATTACCGGCTGACAAGCCCCCAGGTGAAAAGAGTTGATGTCATTCTTCTTCCTTGTTCTTCACTCTCATTATCCGTATTGTCCGCGGAGTCGACGGACGAACAACCTTTCACTAGTGTTGATGTGTTGTTACCTTATTACTTTACTGTTTCTACTGTTTTCATCCCGTAAAGCGGGGTGAAAGACATTTCAGTTCTCAGTGCCAACGGTTGATACGATCCTTCGATAGATCTGCACTCGGAGTAAAAACGGGCGGGATGCGGGTAAATCATCATGATTCCAAAGACTGCATGCCGGGCACACCACTCACCGCCCACTTGACAGAACGGGGAACGTACGGATACAGGATGCCTGCATAACCTTGCTCATCTGTACCTTACTTACCAATACACGTAACGTTTATTAGTTGACTTCCTACAACTAGCTTCGACTTTATTTGGACGTCGATTGATTCCCTGTAGGTAGTTATCTTCATCTCAATCTCATGCGCGTACCTCTGCCATAGCAGCATGGCGTAAATTACACTGAATCCTGATCCACTTCTGAGGGCGGTTGGCCAGGCGAGATCCAAATTTTTCCCTCTAAACCGAAAGCCCACAAATATAATCTTGGATCATTACTTTACCGAGTCGCTCCTGATGATGGTTCGCGATATGTCACCTTCTGTTATTCGACCTGGCGGGGCTGGGATATTGTCAGCTTGAGCCGAGCGAATGGGACGGTACTTGGTCCTTGGTTCATTCGAGCCCATTCCCTGATAGTTGATGCTATCGATGGCATCGTGGCAGTTCCTTCCGAGGTCAGTTGCCACCGTCATCTTTTAGCGTAAACTGTCTGTCTCTATGCTGAGCTTGTCTTAGCGTCGTAGGGCTGAGGGATTTCAACGCTCCCCAACGTGCCAATAAGAGGACTCAAATTGCTTCCGAGAACTGCACAGCTTTTGCTTTTGGATTGCTTGCCCATCTCGTCTTAGTGTACATACCGGCATGACATCGGCTCCATCAGGAGCACCGAGTTAGGGATCAGCGGTGTCGCGGACGCCACTCCGTCTGGACATATCTCGAGGGTGGTCAGCAAGAGTGAGATTGAGATGACATGGCGCGTCTGGATTCGGTGGTATTCCCGGCATCAAGTCCACTCAAAGTGTTTTCAAGTTTGATTGGGTTTGGTGACTTTACGTATGCGTGTCAGATCTCATCGGTATATGCATACCGGCATGAATGTAAGCTGTATCGGTATCAGTATCGCGATGGTCCCAGATTCTTGGGGCTGGGGAGAGCGGCGGTGTGCATGGCTGTGATGTATATGGCCGGGACTCAGGGTCACATTATTGTCCATTGGTCCACCGTCGACCGAACGACTTAGACGGTTATCAATACTCTTGAATTCATTGCCCATCCTCGCAAGAAATATCACCCCAATAGTGGTCATCACTTTATCTAAAGCCCCAGTACTAAGAACCAAAGTTGCTGCTGTGGGACACCACTTGCAGAGAGCGAATTGTTGCCCATGATCTGAACAACTGCCCCGGCCACTCACAAATAGAAGATTGAACTCTTCGGATGGTTTCCGCATGTTGCATGCTGCATAGTGTCATTCGCGCCTTTGATCTCACTGGAATAGGTTGACTACCTGGTATCTCCAAATAAAAAAGAGGATGTCGTCTAACGGATTACCTGGCAGCCTATGGTAACAATAAATGACCGGAATCCTCTGCAAATCACCGCTAAATTCCGGCCATTTATTATTACCATAGGCTGCCAGGTTAGAGATTTGGAAATTCATCAAGTGTTTCAACTTCTCCGAGTCAAATTCCGTCTTTAAAAAGGAAAAAGCATGTCGGACAGACTCCATCTATCATTCTACCACCCTTCGCCAACTCCCATCTCCCATCTGCCGCCAGCTTTACCGTGCCGGTGTACCTGTATTAGATGTCTCTTCCTTGGGCCACAGGCACGATTCGTCGCTATTATGGACCAGGATTCCAACGTTCACTCCGCATACTAGAGATCGCAAACCGGCGAGCCCACGGCCCCTTCCGGGGCACCTGCGGACGGTATAGTTCCTGCCGCGGCCCAAGAGCCGGAAAGTAGATTCCAGCCCACTGCAGATTCATATACAAACAGCGGTGGGTACCAAAACTCCTGGATCGGGCCAGCTACCAGTACACGACCGACTACATGACCGACTGGTCCGACTCCACGACCGACAGTCTTACTAGTATCGGGCAAGAAGGCGGAATGCACTTGGGATACCAACCCGAACCGCCCGAGGACTACGGGTCCTCCCAGCCGGCGGCGTTCGAAACAACAGAGGTTGTGCCACCAGACATTGGGATTAGTATCAACCCTACGCGATACACCTGTCCGGCACCCAATTGCCAGCAAATGTCGTTCGGGCGCGCAACAGATCTCGCCTGCCATCATTATATGGTCCACGACACAAGGCCAAACTTCCAAAGGCCTCCAAGCACTGGTGGATGTCACGATATATAAGGCCTGATTGGTGGCGGTGTAGTAGATGCTATCAGCGTCTGAATATTGACCCAGGCGGGTGGGTTTGTTCGAATTGCGGCTCGGCGTGTGAGGATCAGCGCCAGGAAAAGAGGAGGACGGGGATGGAAAGTGAACAGGGTTGGATTTCTAGTACTAGGCAGCTCCCTCCTGGCTACTTAACCTCTATTTAACAAACTATCTAACGTACAGTTTACGGCTCAATATTAATACTTGTTATTGAGAGAAGTAAGCCCGTAAGACAAACAAACCAAACAGACTCTTGCAAGATCAACAATACGAGTAATATCGGACTCTGCGGGCATTATTAATCTGAAAGCTGACAGTAAACGTGGGCTCGCGCTCGGATCCTCATCCCCTGGTTGTACCGCAGAGACGTAATGATGGGACACGGGATCCGGACCTGCACCGATGAGCAAGTTCTCTGCTTCTTTTTTGGCTGGGTGAGGATACAGTAGCACTGTTAGGTAATATCTGACTGTTGATCTCTGATGATTGCTGCCACCGAGTATCCGTACGTAAGTCAGTACTCCCCGAGTCTGGATTCACTGTTTTCATGGACAGAGGGCAAGTCTGGAAAGAATGCGAGATTTGTTTCAATATTCAAGCTGGCGAGAGGCACGTAAGTCGGGGAAGAAGGAATCATTGCCACAAGTTGTGACCCGTTCCACGAACCGCGGGGGGTGCGGTTCAATATAGCCGAGTGACGTGATTGATCCGTGGAGTTGGGTCGATCGTGGTTAATAAACTCGGACTTGGGCACTGCCAGGCAGCGGAATAAAGACCAATTAGAGTCTGGTTTGACTCGCCACTCAAGTTTGGTGTGACTGGTTGTGGTGATATCTCTCTGAAAGTCTGTTCTTTTGCCATTGTTTGAGTTGTTCTATTCTGCGTCTTGTGAAAATCAACCATTTCTGGGTCGATATCCCGCCATAATTACCTGATAAGGATTCTCAGATACTCGAAACCACCACAATATGGCTGGCTTTGCACGTGCTGCAGTCCCAAACAGTGAAATTGAAGCACAATATCGGATAGATAAGAAGATAATCGAAGGAAATTGTCTTTCTTCGTTTCCTCCCGAGATTCCCGGGAATTGAGATTGTCCTAGATATCACGTTTATACTGGGGATTCTGGAATATTTCCGCTTTGGGCCATTAATGCACCCCTGAATGGATGAGACCTCGTTTTCGCGATGGAGCAGGAAGTGACAACCCTGAACCGTAGGCCATCGAAACTGGTTGCCTGGTTTTGTTCAGATTGGGATCCACTTTATCTTGGCCGCCGTTGAAGCATTGATCTCACGCGGAAGGAAAGGACCACAGACCGGCTCCGCGCCCGTTTCTTTTTGGATTTTTACTTCCTATCGGCTTCGGACCTTGGGAACCTCTTTCTGGCCAAACAGCACAGCTGCCCCTGAGTTTATTTCTTCATCGATCTCCTGCATGCTCACAATCCAATTTTTCGGAACTTGCCAAGATTGATAAGATCCCGTCTTCTTCGGAGTTGCACCAGAAAGTCCGAACACACCCTCCCCTGACAGGGGACAAGAACTCGCTTGATTCACCCCAGACTCTAACGGGCTCCGTTCCGCCGACTCAGGCGGCATTTGAAGACTTTTTAGGCTTAGTTCTAGTGTAGTGTAACCCGCAGAGTCCACATTCTTAGTTCGACATTGGAAACAAAGGTACGTATCCGTATTGATCTCGGTACCTTTGCGGTGGGTATCCACATCATTTCTTCGATTGACATGTTGACGAAACCTGATTGGACCAGCATGTACTTTTTGCGTTTCTCTCTCCTTCCCAAGGGGCGAACAAGGGCCTCTCTAACGGTGCCGAGAAACTCCAGGCGCCCCTGGACTCGTGGGGGATCACGGCATAACTTGCCAACTTTTTTTTGGCTAGCTCAACGAGATGCCGTGCTCTGCTCCACCATCCTGGGCAGAATTCGGCGATGGGAAACAGCTAGAATCCGATGCCGGGTTTTCTCTTTCCTGTTTCCTTTCCTTCAAATTTGCTTTTGCTTGGTGTTGGATGGTCATTCTTTTTGGCTCACTTCCTTTTGATCCAACTGGTCCGTTCCTTGCCACGACGAACAAACGTCCTCCGAGATGAAAGCGGCCTGAAATATCGAGACGAAATATCTGGCTGATCCCGAGACACCACACAACACCGAGGCCGGTCCGGATCATGTCCACCACACCAAATGGCGACCCGAACATCAAACCCCACACCATCGTCGAGGGCTGGATCTACGACACGGGCTACCGGGGCACTCTCGACATCATCTACGGCTGTCTGGTGGTTCTCGTCGCCGCCGTCTGGACCGTCGTCCACTTGAACGTCCCGTCGCAAAACGATTCAGACTGGCGCATATTTTGGCGGCGATTACGATGGAGTCTAGTCTCCATAACAGCTCCCGACTTCCTCACCCTTGTCGCGGCGGCACAGTGGGACTGCGCCCAGAGATCAGTAAAGGAAATGGCCAAGCTGCCGGGGGCCGCGGAGAACTGGACGCTCGTTCACGCCTTTTATGCGAATTCTGGCGGTTTTGTCCTCGAGGCGCCCGATTATAACGGCCCGGACGGACGGTTCCCTATCAGCGCCGAATCGGTGCATTACCTCGTCTCGAGAGGATATATGCCGCTGCCGACCATCACGAAGGAAGAGATATGGGACAAGTCAAAGGCGGATGTTTTTGCGAAAGGCTTGGCGTTGCTGCAGAGTGCATGGATCTTCATGATGGCCATTGCTAGGACTGCCCAAGGATTAC
Organism: Rhypophila decipiens; assembly: GCA_033297075.1. Lineage (NCBI taxonomy): Eukaryota > Fungi > Ascomycota > Sordariomycetes > Sordariales > Naviculisporaceae > Rhypophila > Rhypophila decipiens. The sequence goes on along the minus strand of MU858276.1, from coordinate 10,945 downwards.
CGCTTACGCCCATCGAGCTGTTTACATTGGCCTTTGTGATTTCGACGGTCATGTCGTATTTCTTTTGGTGGAGGAAACCGCAGAATGTAGGCACGCCGACGAAGCTGTGGTGCGAGACGACTATGGCGAGAGTCAGGGCTGATGCTGGGTATTCGGATGATCAGCCGTATGAGGACACGCCGATGGACTTTGTCGAAAAGCCGAGCCGGTACTGGAAGAGGAGGGACATGTTTGCCGACTTTGACTTGGAGAGTGGGAGGAGGAAGATGGAGAGCACGGTTATCGAGCTGCCAAGATGGGATAACGCTTCGAGTCCAGGACTGGGGATAGGGGCAAGTGGGTTTGGGACAGAGCATTCCTCTACGGCTGCATTAGTAAGACCCGAGGAGGCAGTGGTGCGTGGGAACGACCCCGAAGTCACCGAACAGGAGCAACGAGAAATGGAAAAGAAGGGCCTGATATCACCGTCCCCACTATTGAGCAGGACATCGACTCTGGTAGTTCCTGGGACCGGTAGCAGAGCAAAAGGAGGGATTCGTCGCAGCAAGTCCGATGATATCTTGGGCATCGGGATTCATCACCAAGGGTCCATGGAAGCGATACCTTTGAACACACCACTTACACCGAAAGATACAAACGATCGTGTATCCTTTTCGTCACACCAACCGCCATCACCAGCTCCATCCAAGACCGCATCCAACTTCCAGACCGTCGTCACGTGGACGCAAAATCCCATAAAAAGAATACCAGACGACGCCATCATGGCCGTCCGATTACCAACAAAGATGGTTGGCTTCCTCATGATCCCATCCATGATTCACTGCTCCATCCACCTGGCAGGATGGAACCACCAGTTCCCGACAGAGACGGAGAAGATACTATGGAGGATAGCCGTGATTATTCTGACGGTCATGTCGAGCGTCAGCGTCGGTGCGGTCCGGCTGTTGGGTATCAAGGGCTACAAGGGCCGGTATAACCTGCTCTGGGTGTGGGTGAATGGGAACGCGGACCCGAGGACCAAAGGGATCTGGGACATTGTGCTGTCATGGTCGACGTTTATGTTGATACTGGCGAGGTTTTACTTGATTGTGGAGGTGTGTATTAGTCTGAGGAAATTACCTGCTGAGGTGTTTTATGATGTGGATTGGGTTAATTGGATTCCGCACATATAGAGGCATGTACGTACATACATACGCAAGCTGCTTGCCTATCAGGCTACATAAAGACAATAATAATAAAGCATAATCATCCTTCTGGGTCGTCGGGTATGCATGTAATACTTTAAAGTACATCTTCATATAATCAGTACTTTCCAGGGAGTCCGAGTTGAACAGCTCGTTACTTCTTCAGTATTACACCAGTACAGCAGCTGCAACCCAAGCAAGGTCCGTCATCCAGCACCTTCTTAGCTAATTACCACTACCGATTAGACAGGGAACTTATACCACGCCTGTGCATAGATGATACCATATATAATAGGAACAATGCGGGGAAGACGAATGCAGAAAGGCGGCTATTCTGTTGCCTGGGTATCTGGATGCTAGTAGCTGGCTCAATGTCGGTCTAGACTCTTGACAAGCGGCAAGAAGGGTTCGTTTGCCGCTTGCTGGCCGTGTTTCAATGTAGGCCTGCGGCGTTATATACCACACAGCAGAACAAACTCTCGGGAGTGAGGGACGGGTGGAAATGTAGGTCTAGTTGGAAAAGGGTGTGGTACACCGTGGAGTCGCAGATTCAAGTCCGACGGCTAGCTAGGTAAGTAGGTGGCGTAAGGCACTTTCGTGAGACCTAAATCTAGTTTTCTTGTGCTGGCTGGCACTTCAAGGTTGTCTGCCTAGATTTCATCGTGGAGACGTGGACCCTGAACGATGCGGCAGTTGAGATTCGAGAATAAGATGATACAGTAACAGCAGGTACATGTAGTAGCTATATGCCCACATGGAACGACCAAGGTAGGATCAGTGTCGTGTTATCTCCTCGTAGTATTAGCTGATGTTGTAAGTACCTGAAGGGTCTCTCATGAATTGTGCAGTCCGTTATGCCCTTTCTGTGTGGAGCGGAGCCGCGGGCACCACTGCATAACTTGGATGTAAGAGCTGTCAAAAATGTATGGCGGCATGTAATGGTCGATACAGATGCCCCTCTGGCTGATAGGACATACCTCATTACCTCTCCTCAAATGTAGGTGAGAGAGGCGGCCCGGAGAAGCGGAAATCTCTGCGGCGTGTCTGTGAACGTGAGGCGCAGGTTCTTCTGAGTGATCACCCACGAGCTGGGCCACTACCATAGGTCAGGTAATTGATAGGTCTTTCAGCATGTAGGTGCATGCTATCTCTGGGTATGGCCGTGAGGCTTGTTACTCTTCTTAACCAGGCGAGATATCATATACAAAGTTTCATGAACAGTTTCGAGGCTCTGGTGTTTTACTCCAGCATTCTAAGGGGCTAAAAGTGGTGAGACCAAAGCTATTATTTGAGATTGAAGGATAAAATGATGCTAGTGCTCATCTCCTCTACACCGTTTGTCGTATACATGAGGACGTATATTGTTATATTAGATGAATTTCCCGCTATTGATCGTCTATTGATATAGTAAAGCCTCTTGATAATACCTGGTTAGCCTAGATAATAACATCCAGTTCCAACGGACATATTGCTCTACACCCTCAAATGCTGAGTCAAAGCCCACCACTGCCGCCTCAAGCATCAGCTTCAAAGACCTGTACAACGCCCTTGACACCGCCCCCAACAGCCTTTACCCGTCCACCAATCTCCAAAGGACTCCCCTCAAATATCACAAAATGACCATCTTGACGCTTCTCCTTCTTTTCAGTACCCAAAATCTTATAAACATTCCGCCCCACCAAATCCAAAGCCGCCTTCTCACTCAACCTACCCTCCCCATTCGCATATGCAATGCCCGCCAACAATCCCAAGTCCCTGACTAACCAGTCCTCTTCCAGCCCGATAGCTACCGTGACACCGGCATCAAGTAGCCTCGTAATGGCCGTCCCATTGGTCAATGGAGCGCCCGACAGAGCACGACGTTCTTGCCATTCCGTCGCGTATGACTGGAATGGAGCAAGAACAACGCCCACCTTTGCGGCGGCGAGTTCCTTTGCTAGCATGTAGGATTCTGCGCCTCCGAGGATGGCGAGATTTATCCTTTGAGATGTAATCAGCTCGGTTTCCGACTTGAGTTTCAGGAGCGATGCGATAGTGTCTGCTGAGTGGACGCTTATTACCAATGGCAGGGAACCATTAAGGACTTTGTGGAGGTAATATGTCTCCGAATATCGGACCGCCGGGGCATCACTGGATGCGTTGAGAGAAACAGCTGCTTTGACGAGCTTCTGGCGGAATGCGCCGATGGCAGAGGTCATAGACGGTGTGTCCTTTGCATGCTTGACACTGCTTGTCAGAGTGTAATGGACTGAAATATCATCTGCAAAAACGGCGTCCTGGTCAAGAGCTGTATCCGCGCCGGTCGCGAAACCGACACCGGTGCCATGTAGGGTGATCCCCCCGTGGAACATGGGGGCCGTGATGGCCTTGGTGACGCCGTATTTGTGCGCAACACGGAGTTTCTTGGTGTCCAGGGCTAGACCATCGACAGCGCGGCTGAATACGTTGGTGTTATCGCCGTTATCAGTGCTGGACTCGGCATCGATCGCGTTCAGGCCGAGCTGTGAGCCAAAGGCCGTGAACGACTCGGTTAGATGGCCGTTTTTGAGCGAGATGATGGGGATCCCGGCCTTGGCTGCGACCTGGAGTTCAGAATGGCATGCTCCTACGCAGGCAATTTTGCCCTTGGAAATGACTACGTTGTACGTGTTGTCTCGTGCGGCAAGCCCTCTGGGATCCTCGTCCAAGAGGACCTTTGTGATACCTTTAAAGATCACGGTGCCCACCTCGACGGGTTCCTCGACAATATTGGCGAGATCCTCGTCTGGCACTATCGGCTTGGGTAGGGGCTTCTCCAGCACGAAAGCGTCTTCAAACTGCATAGTCCCATCGATCCACACCTGTACCGGAGTGGCGCCAACACTCAGCGGGTCGCTGTCCCACACTACTACGTCGGCATCAAACCCGGGCTTGATCTTGCCCAGCCTGTTGCCGAATCCCAACCGCTCGGCCGGGGCTGTGGTGACTGCCGCGAGAGCGGCATGGTAGGGCAGTCCGTACTTGTAGCCCTTTGCAGCCTCAAACAAGACATGCTGGGCATTCAGCACCGGATTGTCGCTCACGTAGATGGTTGTCAGGTTGTTATCGTAGAGGTACTTGCCCGCAAACTCGGATCCGATGTAGGCCTCGGCTTTGTACCACATGTTGTCTGCAAAGATGGCCGAAGCCGGAGGGTCTCCTCCGTATGCGCGCTTCAGGATCTCGGGCACCAGAAACGTCTGATGGGCATGGTGGAACGCCCTGATCTTGAACTTGAACTCGTTGGTGTGGTCAACGAAGGCCTCCAGATCGGGGATGGTGTAGCAGTGCGTGTTTAGGTGAACCTGTCCCCGCAACAGCGCACCCAATGACTCCCATCGCAGCTCCTGCGGCAGATACTCGCTCAATTTGGCCACTCCGTGATGTTTCGCTTTGGCACACCAATCATCCTGCTCGCGGACCAACTTGGCCGCCTGCTCAAAGGCATGGCGGAACTCCCAGCTCTCGCCCAGACGACTGACCGGGCCGTGCTCGCCCACTTTGCCGTAGACCCGCTTCGCGTTCTCGCCGCAGGCCATCTTCATGAAGCGCCAGTTACGATCCGGGTCGGCAAGCATGTCCTCGGCGCTGGTCTCGTTGCGTCCGTCTTCCCTGCCCACCGCGTGCTTGATGACGTAGGCCTCTCCGCCCATGTTGTTGCCGCTGCCGGGCAAGACAAGACTCGTGGTGACGCCGCCGGATTTGATGACCTGGATTTGGTGGTCTCCGGGCTGGATGCCATCGATTGACCGGGCGTACGGCGTGATATCCGACGACATCTCGTTGGTGTCTTCATTGCCCCAGAGCTCAGGAAGCGAGTCCACACCGGCATGGCTGTGCATGTCGATGATACCCGCCGTCAAGGGACGGCCCTTGGCTTCGAAGATGACGGTGTCTTTTGCAACGGCACTGATGGCGATCGCTGACTCCACCCGCTTGATCAAACCATACTCGAGGTAGACGTCGGCCGTGATCCATTCGTAACCTTTGCCCTTGCGGGCATCCTCTGGCGAGGTGCCTTTGACTGGTTCGCCGACCCAGACGGAAGCATTCTTGATGAGGGTGGGGACGTGGCCATCGATGTACCGAGCGTTCTTCTCCCGGCCCTCGCCGATCGGGTCCTGCGGCTTGTGCGATAGTCTCTTGCAAGTCTCGAGGTCATCAAAGAGACGCTTGCGTGAGAGGCCATAAGGAGTGAGGTGTGTTCTCGGTGTCGCTTGAAGTAATTTGGGCAAGTCGACGGTGGTGAGCTGCCTCCACTGAGCGTAGGCGATAAAGGCCAAGCAACCCAATCCGAGCCAGCGGAGGGCCTTGGAGCGACGGATCTTGCGCCGACGCCAGGCCGGAATCTCTGGGGCTGCAGCGAACGGTGCTACCGGTAGACGTTTCTCACCCTCCATCTTGGTGTCCTGGTCCTCCAATTGATGGAAGTTTTGATGAGAGGAAGAGGACGGGAGTCACTCGAGCTTATGCTCTGGGCACGTCGAATGCCGCAATCATTGTCCAATTGGGTGGCTGGGAGACGGCGGGGTTTGGCTGCCCGGGGCAAAAATTAGGGGCCTGCAGGGGGTCCCACCATGGCGCTAGCTGCGCTTGAGGAGGTGATGACGTGCTGTAATCAGAGGAAAACACACTGCCAGCCCACAACACCATCTCCTTAAAGATGAGGACGAGCAGGACGCAACACAACACAAACACGAAGAATTGCTCAAAATCGGCGACATTACATGGTTCATAACCATCAGCACAGGAATCCGGAAATGGAGATGCTGGTCCTCAAATACGTCGACCACTTTGTACAGTATTTTCAGACGTAAATCCTGACCTGCGCCATTTGGAAGGAGCTCTCTTGCGTGACAGAGACAGGACACCACATTCACCGCATGTGAGAGATGGTTAAGGAGTGACTGGAGTGAGATTTGTGATGGCCTACAGTGTAGCTCGGTAGTGACAGAAGGACAAAGAAGATGCCGTCTAGTCTAGGTCTAACCAGATCATCGTGTACAAACAGGCCAAGATTCATATACAAAGCATATAATATGTAATAAGGAGAGTGCAGCATTGTTACTGGTAGCTGTTATACCCCCCTCGCGAACTGTATGCTCGGTCGAGGGGGGCCCTGCGCCGCCACGGCCGCGGCCCTCATCTGCGCCTGCGCCCTCTCCTTTTCAACATCCACCCAGTTCACCGACTCGGAGCTTGGGTTGAAATTGTTATCCGTCCCCCCTTGTTGGGCCCCGAAGACGGCCTGCGGCCCGGCGTTGCCAAAGTAATAACTCCTCCTCTGCCCGCGATTCTCCACAATAGGCAGCTCCGCAGCATGGAAGACGGGTCTCGAGAAGCGGTTATAGGCGACAAAGTGCTCGCCCTTGTCTTCCACAGCAGCGTTTACGGGCGTGGGGACTCTGACAGACAAACGGCGAATCTCGACTGCGTCTTCCTGGATCGGCTTGACGCCGTACCAGGAATAAATCATGTTCAGGCCGGGGATGGACAAGCCGTGCACGACAATCGAGAACAGGACCAGCCAGTACACGACGGGGATCATGGCCCGAACGAGGTTTGTCTCTTCGGAATCGCCTTTGCCGAGTTCAGGAAAAAGATGGCGTGTGTGCTCGACGTAAAAGACTGCGCCGGCACCAATCGGTCCGAAATAACCCATGAAGAGAGCTTCCTTGTAGTTCTTGCACACGGAAGGCATGAACTTGTAGGTCATCAGGATGGCGGGGATACGGCGGAGCAAGAGGATCATGAAACCGAGACCGATGAGGCGCGGGATGGTGATGCCAGTCGTGTCGGGCTGGTGGAACTCAGACCAGGGCATGATGGTGCCGATGTACATGAAGCCGCCGAAGTTGAGGATGACGTCCATGACGCTGTTGACTTCGTCGTGTCGCGCTTCCGTCTCGCGGAGATACTCGCCGTCCCAGTTGAGAGCGTTGCCCGCGATGAAGCAGGCCAACAGGTCGTCGGTGCCGAGCATGCCGCAGATTCCTACCAGCCAGAGCTGTGCCATCCCACCTCTGTTAGCAGCTACCAAGGTCTGACACGGAACAAAAAGGTCGAAAGAGATAAAACTTACACCCAAAGCGGTAGGATAAAGCAGGTAGCTCTCAGAATCCACCCACTTCTTCTTCAGCGCAAACCTCAGCGCTTTGCCGGCCGTAAAGCCCACGAGCGCACCGATGACGATCGACATGAGCACGATATAGAGCCAAGTCTCAAGGAACCAGTTTCCCATGGCAACACCGACGCCGCCTCCCAGTCTGCCGACCGTCGAGTGAGCCTCCTCTGCCCGTGCAACCAAGGGAACTGCCCCCGCCGAGCCACCAAACGCCGGACCAGCTTCGACATTCTTGGACCCATGGAGGCCTGGGATATCAGCATGTCTGATCAGATAAGTAGCCAACATCAGGAACGGGAATCCAAAGCCATCGTTGGCTCCAGCCTCGGAAGAGATAATCTCGCGCAAATCACGAGCAACGAACTTGTCGGCGAAGGGGCCCTTGGCGATGGCCTGAGACAAGATGGGGTCTGTGCAAGTGACGCACGAGCCGATAACGAGACAGGCGAGGAGGGTCAGGTTTGGGATGGTGGTCAGGATGCAGAGCGTCGTGAAGAGCCACATGATGGTCATGATGGGGAGCAGGCAGATCAGAAGGGGCACAATCTTCTGCCAGCAGTACTTGGCGGGGAGCTGGTAGCCGGCGATTACGAGCTGGACGCCAATCATGACGCGGGCGACTCCCTGGTCACATAGTTAGATCATTATCTGGTCCAAGACGCAGTCTGCGGTGGACGAATGCGGCTTACAAGGGTGATATCACTCGTCTGGCCTTCAGCGGCGGATCCCCATCGCTCACTGTCGATGAATTTTGCGGCGATTGGGCCGAGCATGACACCGATGGCCACGGCAGGGACTTGATGTGTGTCAGCAGTGCTCCACGGCAGCTACCCATGGGATATTGGTGGCTTGGAAGTACTCACGAGCCTCTCCCAAGAACCAGGCACTCTTGATCTTGACCGAGATGATTCCATACAGAATGATGAAGGAGCCAAAGACGCCCAACACAATGTTGAGCTCGCTGACGTCTAGGCTCGGCATCTTGGCGGTCTTGGTATTTTTCTCGAATGTCTTTATGGGTGAGAATTGCCGAGGACTAGCCCTCCAGTGGCAGACAGGAATGAGAAAAAAGGAAGACGAGCGTGCCTGACGCAGAAAGAGTTAAATATGTGCAAGAAAAAGGAAGAATAGTAAGTACAAGAAAAAGGAAGAGGCCCAGCCAAGGAGAATGGGAGAAAAAAACCACGCAAAGAAATGAAGTGAAATGAAATGACGAACAACCGGCAAAATCCAATGACCAAGCCCGCTGATCAAAGATTTGGGAATTAAAAGCTCAAGAAGGAAGAATGAGAACAGAGGGGATGGGAAAGAAATAACTCAAATGAATAACGGCGATCTCCAATACCGCCGAGCCGCCAGCCACTCTGGGAGTAGTGACTCCGTAAAAGGGTTTCGAGAGAAATCCCCTATGCTCAAAACATGGGTAATACAAGAGATAAGCATTCTCGACAACCAGTCAATCCCTGGCGCCCGGGGGAGGCTCTGTGAAAGATCGACGGCGAGTAAGAAGCCATTCCCAAAGGAGGCGTGGGTGGAAACGAAGGCAACGGGGATTGTGGAGTTACACACGCACTGCTCCCCCGGCCAGAAGGAGGCTCTGTGCTTTGTGAAGTTTGGGGGAGCCTCTCAGGCGTGGAATCACAGACGCGAGACGCGAGTGGTACACCCGGTACGGAGCTCGCAGACGTGTTAGAACTGGCCCCTGAAGGCAATTCGCGCGGGTGTTCAAACCAAGGCTCGTGTTGACGGAGAAGTGTAGTAATGTTGACAGTGGTCGGAATGGCGAACCTGCCAATATCGAGTGTCAACTTTGATCTCCGTCGATATCGGCCAAGACCTGCAAGACACTCGATCATCTGCAGAGCCAAGTCTTGATCTTCTCTATCCTCTAGGAATTGCAGCGGACTGCAGCTTGGAGCAAAGAAAGAAAAGCTTGGAATCCCAAACAAGCTCAATGTCTACATTCATCTCGATCCACTGCGGGCGTGAGGTGTGATGATGCCCCAGTGCAAATGCAAATTCCTGAGAGAAGGGGACAGGATAACTGCCAAGTCCCTCTCCGTCTTGAGTCTGTTGGCTCAAACAAAGGGGCAGCGAGTCCAGTGAGTCCACCGCCCAAGATTGGGGGTTGATGAACAGCCAAGAAAACAAAACCAAGCTTCATTCGCCGTGTGGACCTCTTGGCCATCGCTTGGCAACAAGCGCCGCGCAGCAAAACACGGCGGATCTCGGCTTCTCGGCAGGGTTCCTCACACATCGGCGAGGCTTGGCTGTCGGACCTTGGGGGGCTCGGCGGCGCTTGGCGCTTGGCGCTTCAGCATTGTCCATGGGGGGCAGCCATCGAGGTTTTTTGCACCGCGATTCTGAAACTGCCATGATGGGAAAGAATTGTCGGTCTCTCTGCTTCAAAGTAAAGGTTTCTGCTGCTCCCCTTGAACTTCTGAATCCCAAATGGGCAACTTGTCTCGTGTGGCATCGATCGTTTCAACACTTCCATACAATTGTTAAACAATGCCATCCTGAGAGAAGAAACGAAGCAAAACAGGAATTGCATTCAAGAGATATCCCATCTCGGAAACGACTGCTGAGTTCGGGTCAGCATCATTATGGTCACCCCCTGTCATCGCCATGCCCCTGACTTCGTCATCACTTCCCGAGGGTTACAACAAGTTAACAACAGCCTGAGAACAACTGACCTTATCGCTTCATGGGAGACATGGAACTCTCCTTCGACACGATGAGACTGGGGCTTTGCTCACGTGGCTTCGGCCACTGATTGATGTCAGCTGGTGAATCACGAATATGATGCTCAATATGGATCTATAAATGGAGATAAACTCCGGTGATCTCAAACTTAGCCGAACATTCTTCGAGGTAATGCCGTGTCTTGGGACTCTGGGAGTAGTATGCCGGTTGATTGAAGATGGCCAAAAAAACATGGCAGACGAAAAGTTTCTTGATTCTGATATTCGGGCCTTGATCGCTTGGCCCATCCAAGGCCGCGAACAATACCGGGAGAACAAGACAGAGGACAAGGAAAGTGATGACCCAAAAGGGAAATTAAATGACCGGAAGTATGGGCGTATGAGGTTCAAAGAGCAGGCCAATATGGAGAGACGAGAGAAAAGAGTTGGATGGAAAGGAGGCCGAAATCCAAGTCCACGGACGGGTGTAGCCTGTGGATACATGCACTTGTGATAACCCAAACTTTCAGAGGAGACCAGTGAGTTGGGTCGTACCTTCCACTCGATCGGGAGTCGATACAAATCGTGCGTGGTTTCCGGAGGCAGTACCAAAGCATACATCTTGACTCATAGAGGCTTTGCGAAGGCCGGTGTGCTGTTGGCTCAGGCAGAGTTTCTTTCCGGTTAGTCCCGGTTGATGAGGAAATGAAATGGCGCATGACCCGGGTCGTGATTACCCTGTAGACGACAAACAGCAGTAGATGTTTGATGAGGTCGGTGCCTTCTCTGGACATGACTCGCAAACTCTCGGGATTTGCACGGAACAAATGATGACTCATCGGATGGATGGATGGAATTTATTTCGCCCGGAGGCACTGAGCCTAAAGGGCCTATGCACGCTAACTACATTCGGTTCATCCAAATCCGCCATTATC
>MU858275.1:0-55008 GCA_033297075.1 Rhypophila decipiens | reverse complement strand
GGCGGATTTGGATGAACCGAATGTAGTTAGCGTGCATAGGCCCTTTAGGCTCAGTGCCTCCGGGCGAAATAAATTCCATCCATCCATCCATCCACCACACCCGACCTCTCCCAAACACATCACCTCCAATCACCAAACTTTGCAGTCGTCCAGGACCCCGAATGCCGATTCCCGAGTGAGGTTACGACACTTATCACGGGCTGCCACCAGGCAAGCCAAGCCGACCAAGGACCTTCTTTTGTAATTGCAACCCGTATCTGATCGGTAGTGTCCGTCAGACGGTTTTAGACGAGCGGAGAATGGAGATCAAAGAGCCAGAGCGTGAGATGGTTCGAGCACGCCATCACAAAAGCCAATCTCGCCATCCCGCAACAGCCCGCACCGCAGACACCAAACAAACAGCCTTTTTCCCACCCCCCGTTGTGAACCGTTTCTTGGGTTAATTAGCGTCTTGAGGGGCAGACAAAGTCGACTCCTCTTGATCTCCAATTTCCCACGCTGTATACAGTATGACGGCCAGATGGTCCCCCGATCGTGAATCACGCAATCGTTCATGAGCGCGATTTTTGTGGTTCTGGGACGGATCACTGCATATCTGGCACGTCACGGTGAGTTGCGTGCTACTTGGCGCGGCCATTGTTTGTTGTAGGAGCTTGCTATAAGTAGACAGGCCTTTCTCCCAGATGAAGGCGTAATTCAAGCATTGCATCAAACACATCAACCATCATTCTCTGAGACTCTCATCCAAATTGTTCAAGTTTCTTTCCTCTAAAATCCTCAAAATGGCCCCCGGCATCCTCGTAGAAGAGCCCGTCTCCACTCGGGTCAGCAACCCGGTAAAGCTCCGGGACAACAACAACGCCTCCAAAGCCATCTTCCCCGACGGCATCCGTACCTCGGGCCAGCACCCCCCGCTCTACGACCAACTCCTGCCTTACTCCCAATTCCCAAAATCCATCTCGGGCCCCACCGTCTGGACGAGAGAAGAATACATCAACTCGCCCGAGAAATGGGTGCACCCCTTCACCGACGCCGAGATCCAAGAACTCTCGGACGAAGCCGACGCCTTCATCGCATCCGGCACACCCCTAGAAGGCATCTCCAAGACCAACTTTCCCCTCTCCCGCCATCTTTCCAAAGTCCTGTCCCATCTCCGCGATGACCTCCTCAACGGCAAGGGCTTCATCCTCTTCAAACGCTTCCCAGCAGGTGAATGGTCCCCCCTCAAGACCTCAGTGGCCTACATGGGCCTAGGCACACACCTCGGCTACTTTGTGTCGCAAAACGGCCGAGGTCACGTCCTTGGCCACGTCAAAGACGTAGGCGACGACCCGACCCAGATCCACACGGTGCGAATCTACCGCACCACAGCACGCCAATTCTTCCACGCCGACGACAGTGACATTGTCGGACTCCTCTGCGTGCACCGCGCCGCCGAGGGAGGTGAATCCGACATTGTATCAGTCCACAACGTCTGGAACACATTGCAACGCGAACACCCTGACGTGGCAGAGACGCTCACCAAGCCAATCTGGTACTTTGACCGCAAGGGCGAAGTATCTAGCGGCGAAGAAGAATGGGTCCGCCAACCAGTCGTGTACATTGAGAAGAAGGGCTCCAAAGAAAGATTGTACTGCAAGTGGGATCCTTATTACGTCCGGAGTCTGACAAGGTTCAGCGACAAGGGGCTGATTCCTGCTTTGAGCGAGGAGCAGAAGCATGCTATGCAGGTGTTGGAGGATACTTGCAATCGGCTGGCGTTGCATATGGTGCTCGAGGTGGGGGATATTCAGTTTTTGAGCAATGCGCATTTGTTGCATGCTCGGACGGAGTACAAGGGTGAGTTTTATCCCTTTTTTTTTTTTTTTTTTTTTTTGACTGAGGTGTTGTGGTTTGCTAACTTTGATACAGACTTTGCTCCTCCTGCGCCGAGAAGACACCTGCTGAGATTGTGGCTCGCGACACCCGAGAGTGAGGGCGGCTGGGCCCTTCCTATGCCGGACAGTGACGAGAAGAAGCGCGGTGGTATCCAGGTCAATGATACGCCCCCGCGGGCTCCTTTGGATGCCGAGTAAGGTGGGTGGATCCACCTTCTTGGTTGGGGCTCGGGAAATAATAAGGATTCATGTATATACTTGTCTTTTGAACTGATCTAAACAGGTTTAGCATGTCGACGTGGTTGAACAGTGACCGTTCCATGCCCTGGTTTGGTCTTCAGATGCAAGGTTTTCGGTACAGCGAAAAAAAGAAGAAAAAGGTTTGGATTGCTCCAACTCTAAAACCAGAGTTCCAGAAAAAAGAAATTTCAAGCCACCGCCAAACCCTATTTATGCTTTCATGATCTGGCAGCTTGTAAAAATCTTTTGACCACTCGTCTTTACTTCCTTCCCACACTTTCTGTTCACCATTTCCAGCTCTACAAGACCAAACTTAATTCGGCTCTCGATCGTCAGAACAACACAATGGCGGAGCCCGGTCTTCTCGACCTGCCTGCAGAGCTCAGACTGATGATCTATGGCTACCTTTTCCCTCGCCCTATCAAGGCTGCGTGGACCCTGTCCATCTGGCATTATTCCCAACCGTTGTATAAGTGTTTGGGAAATGGGACTGCAGCAAACAACCGTCTCACAGCCATTCTTCGGGTCAACAAGTTAATATACGCCGAGGTCATTCCTATCTTCCTCTCGAGGATCCAGTTCCGCTTGCATCCCTGGCAGGAAAGATCAATTATCTGGAATCCCGGGAGCCTTCAATTCTTCGGCCAGCTACACCAACGCCCGCACCTAGGGGGTCTGGTGCGTCACGTCGAAATCCGAGTCTCAGACCGTAGCAGGGAAACTGTTGCTACCATCGAACGTTTCAAGACTACCATGCTCGAAAGGGTTTGTCCCAATACTATCACCACACGGGTGGTAGATGAGCCCGATCCCTATAGATTCTGGATCTCCTGAACTATGGCTGACCTAGGAAGAGGGGAAAATGGCTATGGACCGTTGGAAACAGCAGGGGTGGGCTTGCTGGGTCGAATACTAGGGGATGAGGGCCCTGGTGCCTACTGCGGACACGGTACGTTTGGTTGATCTGGGTTTTGATGAACTTTAAAATGGTCAACATTATCTTGGTAGCTGGACTTGAAATCTAGCAAACTACAAATAAAGGAAATCATCACGAACAAGACCCAGAAACCACTCAAATCCAAAGACATCAAACTGAGATCCCAAACTCCAGACGCCGGACTCCGGCCATGCATGCCCCACCAGACCTTTCAGAAATAAACGATACAAGAAAGATGTGAAAATATGATACCAACCCAAACGCCAGACCTAATTCTTAACAAAAGAAACCAGCCGCCATAACATCATCCCATCATCATGTACAACGGCCACTGCAAATCACTCAAGCAGCGACCCCAACCTCCTGCCGTCCCCCCTCGCGCTGGATCCTAGCCTCCCAGTCCTCCCACCGTCCAAGAACATCCGTCTGCAACTTTTCCGACCCCGTAATAGCCGCCACCTTCTCCAAGTACTCCCTGCTCAGCTCAAACGGAGTCCCCGTGACATTGGGCACATACTTGCCCACCAGCCTCTCAGGCTTCAACCTCTCCATATTAATGCTGTCCTGCAGCGTGCGTCGGAACGCCTCGATCCTCGGCCTCAGGAACGAGCTATGGAAGGGCACGTCCACACCCGACAAGGGCACCGTAGCCTTGCCTCTGACCAAAACAATCTCCTCTGCCTTCAAGTCGAGGGCGCTATACCTCTCCACCAGCAACTTATTAATCACCTCCTCCTCCTTCCCGCCAGCAGAAAGACTATCACACACCCGCTGGAGTAAATCCAGCGCGCGCAAGTCTCCCGCACAGACGTATTGCCGATCCTTGATATTAAGATTCACAATCTCAACAAACCACCCACTCAAATCCATCACCTTCTTCACCAACCCCCTCAGATCATGTTCCCTATATCCCTTTGTAATCCGCGACGGGTCAACAGCAACCATGGCAAACCTGCTGCGTCCCTCCTCGTCCCGCTCCACGGCAGATTGCATCGTCATGCCCCGCCAAAAGACAAAGTAGAGCAGATTCTCAAACGGCATGAAGTCTGTGATGGAGAGCAAGGCGGCGTACTCGCCTAGCGAGTGCCCCGCGAAATTACAGTCCGAGGGCAAGACACCCCGAGACTGGAGATCCTTGTACGCAGCCATCTCCATTATTGTCAGGGCCGGCTGCGCAAATTGCGTGGCGAATAACAGGCCGTTTGGCGAGGAGTGGGTGTAGGATTTTGTGGTGGGCGTGATATCCGGAAAGATGGGCTTTCGGACGGGAGAGCCCGAACTGCTACCTGTGCCGGGGACTTCGTAATACATGCTCAGATAGTTCTGGCGCAGCATACGGCCCTTGACGCCACCGAAATGGACGGTGATGGATTTGGGATTCTGGCGCACGATTTGGAGGATGGAGAGGCCGAATTGGGATTGGAAGTAGGTCTCTGCGCGGTCCCAGATGCCCCGGGCGATGGGGGAGGTGGCGTAGAGGGACATGCCCATGCCGGGCTCTTGCGAGCCTTGGCCTGTGAAGATCACCGTTGTCGAGGGCTGGGAGAGGATCGCGCTGCCGGTGAGGACTTTGGCGTTGGTGGACGGGTTGAGGACGCTGATGGAGATGTAGAGGTTTCCGGACTTCATGGCTGTGTGGGAGAAGGATACTGTGAGGGAGTCGTTGGGCAGGACCATGCCGGTAAAGGAGACATTGTAGGCGCGGATTCGGGAGGGGGTGGAATTTGTGAGGTGGGTCTCGAGGAGCGAGCGCACGGCGGCCGAGAGGTACATGCCGTGGGTTATTGTGCCGGGGAGGGAAACCAAGGATGCGAAAAGGGGAGAGGTGTGGATCGGGTTAAAGTCGCCTGATGCGAGCGAGTAGGACTCGTTGGAAGAGGGGATCTGAATGGGCAGCGGGGTTTCATTGGGCGTCGCGACGGCAGGATCGGTAGACAGCGGCTGCGCCTTTTCGGAGGCGACGATTTGGCCCCATCGTGAGAGGTATGAAAGGACGCTGTTGGATTTGCATTCAAAGTCGCGGTGCAGGATTGTTGCTACGGCCGTCAGGTCGCCTGCTTCGGAGCGGACGTAGGCATGGCCGGTGGTGTCGATGGTTGAGTAGACGGATTTGGAGAGCCACTTGGTGGAAGTCTCCAAGTGGAATTCGAGCGTCAGGTCGGTCAGGTTGAGATTGTCGAGCGTGTTGCCGTTTTGGTTGTCGAGACGGAACCACGGCTTTGTGGCGAGAACGGCAATGTCGGCTTCGGATGACATGTGCAGTTCGTGCTTGGGTTCTGTCTTGCGCGCAAAGGTGGAGGCGTAGTCGGTGTATTGGCCGCGGAAGAGAAAGTTGGAGCGGACGGTCATGACGACTTGAGACTGTGACTGGCGGCGCACTTCACAAACCACCTCGACGACCTTGCCCGAGTCTTCGATGGCGATGGAGTTGACAAATGCGCGAGTGCTGAGCTTGTCGCCTACTTGGAGCGGCTTGATGTCTTGGCCTGCAGCTTCATAGGCGTTGGACAGATGCACGAGATTGAGGACGTCACCCTGGATGGGGTCTTGGAGGAGAGCCTTGCAGATGGGACTCCAGCAGGCAACCACGGCAAAGTCCATGGGCACCTTTTCGTGCTGGTGGGCTTTGGAGTAGCCGATTGCCCGGTTCAGAGTGCGGACCCGGGTGCTGTCGACGGTAAAGGAATCCTCAAAGACGGCGAACTCGGGGCCTTTGGCGACTGTCTCGGTCGTCTCGGATGTGCTCTCGCCCTGCCAGAGCTGGCGGTACATGGCGCAGATGCGCTCGTTGCGGTGCTCCATGACCTCCCGGATTGGCGCATACGGAGTGTCGGGTCTGTAATGGAACTTGAGCTGCAGCGAGACGGGTTTGTTGCCACGAGTGGTGTAGGTGAATGGCAGGACCTCGATGACGTTGTTGGCGTCCTTGGTGATTTCCAACATCAGTCTCTTCTCTTGGCCAAAGATAGTGATCGAGTCGTCATGGACGTGGGCAATTGACGACTCAAACGAGGCCGTGCCAAACAGTCTGCGGACTGGGTTCTCGACCATGTCGCGGCCACGAAGGATGGACCGAGAGCTGAGGAGAGCCGACTTCCAGGTTGATGCACCAACCAGGACCTGTCGCAGGTCATCGCCAGACAGACCAGAGAGGTTCAGGGACTCGGTGAGAGCCTCGGATTTCTTGGCCATGCCCATAATCTCCTCATATGGCAGCGATGAAGCATCGAGCCCCTGCATAAGATGCTCAACAACGCCCTGGTTGATGCCATCCAGCACCTCGCCGACAGGCTCGTTAACCTGGCAGGTATGCCTCGCAGCAACAGGACCGTGCAAGATGAAGGTGCGGCCAGCATCCTGGTCGACAACAGCCTCGACATCCTCCGACTGCCACAGCGAGTCCTTCTTGAACCACGTCTCAAAGCTGTCATCCAGCGCCGGAACAAACGGAACAGGCTTCTGGCCCGCCCGTCGGCACAGCTGGAAGAAGAGGTCGACATCCTCGGAGCAAAGCAGCGTGCTTTTGGCCAGGGGACAAGCGCGAAGGACAGTCTCGACAGCCAGAATCGGATCATCACGACAATCGTCCTCCGACACAACCGACTCTTCACAATCCTCGTCCCCAAGCCTCTCCTCAACTCGCTCCAGAAACGCAGTCAGGAACCCAACATAGCTCTTGTCGATCCACCGCCGGCCCTCAGCAACAACCATCAACTGCACCAGTCGCTGCACGACCTCTGCATAAGTCATATCAGCAACCTCACAATCCTCCCGTCCACTGCCATCCATCTTGCGCCCAAACCAGACCCGTTGAAAGTCGGCATTCAGTCCCTTGATAATCTTGGCCCGGTGCTTCTCCAAAATCGGCGCGCGCTTCTTTTTGTCAACCGAAAAGACAATCCTGTCCATTTCAGCCCAGAACTTGGCGCCCCTAGTAGCAACGACGTGGATGCGCTCGCCCATCTCGCTGACGACCGACAAAATGCCGCCCGTCTCGCCCTTGTATGTTCCTTCCCAGAGGTCATTCTCCACGCCCTTGGCAAGCGCAATTTGCTGCTTAGCTCCCAGCGAAGTCTGCGCTTCCAGCGTGACCATGACCCGACTCCCGAGCAAGACACCATCAAACGGCATCATGACCATATTCTTCCTCCCACTTACCTGGTCCACCCATTCGCCCGTAAACCAAGGCGTCACATCTTTGGCAGAACCCAAGCCGCCACCAGCAAGAAGCACGATATTCTTGTGCGCCCTGATCTCAGCGTAGGTTTCCAGCACAGGGGCGAACATGTCTTCGGCCGAATGGTGTCCCCCTCCGCGTCCACCAGTCCACTGCAACACCACTGAAAAGTTTGGTCTCGCCTTGGCGATGTCGATAACCTGGCGAATCCCAGATACAGAACCAGGCTTGAGGCTGAGGAACTCCAAGCCGAGATCGTCGATCCAGTTTGTTGCTACCTCGACCGAGGGAACTCCGCCGCCGACAGTGACTGAGCTAATGGGCATCCCTTCGCTCCGTAGCGTCTTTATCAAGGGAATCTGCCAGGCGATTTGGCGGGGCGCGACGTAGATTACGTTGAGGGCGATGGATCGTCCGGGGGCGATTAGACTGTGCAGTTGGGTCAGGGCGGTTTTAAGCGACGAGGCGGAATGGTAGCCTCCGCAGGCAAACTCGATGTGATAGCCGGCGTTCATCACCGCGGCGACAAAGGTTGGCGAGGTCGTGGTGGGTGTCATGCCGCCTACCATGATTGGTGGGAGACCGCGCAAGAGTTGTGAGAATGGCGTGTTGAGGATGGCCTTGTCTTGGGATGCCAAAGTGCGGATTAGAGAGGGCGAGAAGGAGGTCCATTTGGGCGGCTGAACCAAGGAGGTTTGAGCTGGCTGGAAGAGCTCGGAGAGAGGTCCCGGTGATTGGGGGTCCGCGGTGAGGGTGCTGAGTTTGCCGGCGATCAGGACTCGAAGACCACGACCGAGCAAGTTCTTGTGCGTCAGAGACCCCACGCCAGAGTTGAGACCCGGTCCAAAGTCAATGATATGCGTGACATTGTTGTTGTTGTTGTTGTTGTTGTTGTTGTTGGTCTCGAAGCAGTTGGTATTCTCAGACACCCAGTCCACGGGCTGGATCGTGATCAACCTAACCAACAATGGCACGATATCCTTCTTGTTGGTCTCGTCCTCTAGCTGGGCCGACGTGAGCTGGTTAACGGGCACCTTGAGCTCGTCTGCCCCGATGCTGACACCCAGGTTCTGCAAATCTGCTTCAATCAACGGGACGGCAGCGTTGAGCAAGGCACAGTGACACGGCACCGAGATGGGCAAGAATCGCATCGAAGGGGTGGGCTTCCTCTGTGAAAAGGGAACCCGTCCTTGCGAGCCTGCGTCGGCGGCAGGGGCGGAAATGGCGCGAATGTTTTGTACCAAGGCTGCAAGGGTCCGCTCTGGTCCCGAGACAACAAAGTTATTGCTCACGAGCGAGTTGATCAGTGCCAGATGAACATGTTTCTCGGATGGAAGACGGGTGTTTGTCTGCATGATAATCTTGTCCAGCTGAGAGCGGGATAGACTTGCGCTTCCAGAGATGGAAAGCATAGGCGTTGGCTTGCCCATGCCGTATTCCACTTCGAGCTTGGTCGCCAGCGCAGTGGAGAGCGCATCTTGGGCAAAGGTCTGCTGCGATCGGCAGCCGATGGAGAAGAGGATCTTGATGGCTTTGAGCGAGGCGGCGAGGTATGACTCTTCCCAGTTCGAAGAGGGAGCAACAGTAGACAGAATAGCTGCCACGACTACGCCCTGAGAATGCCCCGCTAGTCTGCTGAACAGACTGCTTGGTGAGACACCCAGGCTCATCGAAATCGCCTTGACATGAGCCAGCTGAAGCAGTCCGATCAGGGGGAATGACACGGGCGCAGAGACGAGGTACTCATTCGAGGGTGTATCCTCGGCATGACGAAGCCAGTGCGACGCATCTAGCCCCCGGGGGTATTGCTCCTTGATGTCATCAGCATCATCATCGACATGAAGACCTTGGCTAAGGCTCTTGAGTGTCGCGCTCAGTTTGTCGATGAACTCGCCCACCAAAGGGCGGTAAGTCTCCCACACAGAGCGGAGTTCGTCGAAATAGGCCTTGTTGTTGCCTTGTCCGCCGAGGAGACCAACAATCTTGGCATTGCCGGATGACCGGGCATCAAGGAGAGCCGATGGTGTAGAGCGGGAAGAGCCTGCGGCAAGGGAGGCTGAGAGGTAGGTGCCGATCAGGTTTCGTTGGCGGGACTCGTTGCCGTGCAGCTCGGATGCGGCGAGGGCGTGGATGTTGGTCCCGGCTAGGAGGGTGGTTTCCACATGTGTGGAGAGCATCTGGATGAGTTGGTCGTGTTGGGGGCTGAAGTTGGAGGATTGGGCCATGTGGTTGATGAAGCCTGTTGCAAGCTCAACTGGGTGGAGAGATGTTTCTTCACCTTCTGAGGTGGCGCTTTCGGTGGCCAAGAAGCTGTCTTTCTGCTTGGTCGCCAATGGGAGTAGATGTGTTGGGACCTTGAGGTCGACGACAGTCTTGTTGTCCAAGGTCAACGAGAAGTCGACCTCGTTGCTGTAGGTGCTTGTGGACTTCATTGTGATTGGTGTATGTGATGGGACGTGATGTGGGGATAGTGGCACAGAGTCTAATCGGATCAAGTTGATGGACTCGGCAAGTTGCTTTGTTGGCTAGTGTTTCGTCCAAGGTTGTGAAACGAGGATGGCAAGTACAATTCAATTGTAATGCAGAGGACAGTCTTGGTGATGATCTTGGTAACTGGGATTTGTTACAAATGGTAATGAGATCTGAACATGTGAATGTTGATTCAATGACGTAGTCCAAGACAAGATGCTGATGAGGAAAGAATGAGCCGATGGAACGAGACGAGATGGCCAAGTTAAATCAATGTGGTCGGCTTCAATGTGGGAATCGTTGTGCTTTTCGCATATCCTGATCACTACATTTGTTGACAGATTCTTCGTCTGACTGTCCAGCGACGACGAGTAAGTCAACAATCAAGAGTAAGACTTCCATGCTGTTGAACAGGGACCATGTTGAATCTTCTGGATAACCAGTAAGCTTCTAGATGAACAATGTGAACATGGTCGCTGTAGACGACATTGAGAACGTAGAGTAAGCTCGGCTATGATGAGGATGGATATCCAGCCATGTCCATAGGGGTTGAAACATCATGGTCAGTGGAGATGAGCCTCGCTATGGGAACTAGAGAGAAAGAAACACCATGATGGTAAGCTCGTGATGCCCATATGACTGGTCTCAGGATAGGTCTTGAACAGTAAGCTAAGCCGATACTACAATAGGGGCTCTGTTTCTTCTCAATCTATAATGAGACGTAGCGAGCAGGTGCATTATCGTCGGGTTATTTACAAAGACGTGAGACAAAGCCAGGGGCTAGGGGCTGAGTATAGAGATCCATCAGCGAGTGGTAGTATGCCCACTCTTCCTTCATGCTAGCTAGGGACTAGTCAACAAGGGACGGAGACTTGATGAAATGAAACAAGGCTAGACAGTAATTCCCATATTTGGGACTATGGATAGTCTCATGCGGTCTACCCTACACATAGGCCATGGAAAGCGGGTTTCATGACCGGAGCGTTTTCAAACAAGGAAAGGACAAGATGGGAGTGGGGCTTTCACCATGACACATCAACATAGAGTCATGGACGAGAAGAACCTGCACAATAGTAAGTTCGCCAAGGGAGATGAAAACGTGACCTATTCAGTACCCATGCGAGAGTACGGGAGTGTCCCGCTAGTCCGAATGATACAATGGCCAGGGGAAACCTCACCATGTTGAGACAATGAGGCATACACATGGGACCATGTCGGTGGTATTGGTTGCCGTGGTATCTCACCAGACAAGCCGTTATAGTAAGGTGGCACTAGTAAGTGTCAGTATTGGGTAGGTCCTGCTGAATGAGGGTTCGGTGGCCAGAGGACGATGGCATGCTCCCCTTTACAGACACATGATATGTGCACACCCCCTTACCCCTGATATTTCTGTACCAGTATATGTCACCAGTATCAGTAAGCAAACAATTCTGTAAAGAGGCACTTTCGGAAGAGTCATCCGGAGGGTAAGGCTTCGCCCAGCCGTAAGCGTGACAGGTCCCGGTACAGTACACCCCCTGCCCCTTACTATACCAAGCTCACGTTGACCCCTGAACAACAAACAAGCTCTATTCTCCACAAAACCGATCGAGATGCCAAGAAAGCTTAAATTTAGCTCACCGGGTCCATAATAGATCAGATTAAATATCATCCGTGTCCCCTCTTCCTTTCTGGGGTGCAGCTGCATACATCGCAGCATGATGCAATCTCGGTTCCTTTTCAGTCATCGTCCCAAATATCAACCCCCCCCAAGAGCAGAATATTCATTTGGGAGTTTGGCATGCCCGAAATGAGATCCGAACGGTAGACGAAGCTGTTGGGAGTTCGGTGTGAGAATGAAGCCAAAGTGGGTAACCATGTTGTTTTCTTTTACTCGGATGTTTCCTTGATGCCGTTAGGGCTGAAGTACCCCCGAAATGGATCCGATAATTATCAGATTTTGTCCGACGGCGTTACCGGCTGGGCTAATACAACACACAAGGAGGTAAAAACGGTATAAAGCCCCTTACTGTGAAATTCATGATTGTACTGATAGTCCTGCCGTTAATACACCCAAGATACAGTGGCGTAATAATCCGGCTTACTAACATGGTACATCTTACACGCACGAGTGCGGACGAATCCCTCCGCTGAAACATGAACGAACTGTTACATTCAAACACGTGTAGTAATACCTTGGCATCACCAAAGGAAGAAAAGCGACCTGCCGGTACAACTTTTTCCCGCCAAAGTTCCAGGCATGGCAGGACGTTACCGCTATAACCCTAACCCTCAGTATATCGAACCACCAACCCACAGCGATCTGATCATATCCGACAGTTCACCTTGTTAGAGCAGGACCTTTCACGAATCCTATGGCCCTTAGCCAAGGGCTGCTGGCTGATACTTGACACCACTTCCTTTTTTTTTCGAGATTAACAGCATCATATGGGGTCCAAAATCGCTGCACGCCACGCATCACAGCCTGTGACGATTTGGGAATCTAGAACCACACCACTAGGCCAAACCTCCTTAAAAAGGATGCCAAATTCTAAGCTGCAAGCTAGCCTTAGAATTGTGTGTTATATAGCAGTTTCAATAGGGCACTATCGCTTGTGTTATCACGGCTCGCCGTGACACAGCCCGGATTACCCGTTCTGGAAAACCTTCAGTTTGGTTGTGGCGCACCAGACGCCGGCGGGTTAGGGAATATGCAAGAAGCTGGAGTAGACATCCTTTACTTGGCCCCCCAATCCAAATAAGGGGGTGATGATTACCAAGTGGCTGCAGCGGGCTAACGGTCCATAGTACACACTCCTTGGAGTTTAAGAGGGCGAGAACTGCAGATTGAGGGCTGAGAATGTTAACGAGGTTAAACATCTTTACGTTGGCTTGTTTTAAATTGAAATAAGATGATCACATCATCATCACCCGTAGGATAGAGGGAGAGAAACAGTGGCTGTAGTACCGTAGTAGCCTCCAATGCTAAGTGCATCGCCTCAGCCACCGTTCGGTCCTTTTGTGCCGACTTCAACTTGTCCCCTTTTTTTCTGTAGAGACTTGTTCTGAAAGATCCGATTGATTACATCATCATCTCAGCTTGTGTACACGTTGTGCAATACACAGAGTATTGTCTTTCAGCGGCACAAAGGGTCTTTGGCTGCTTATGGCAATGAACACATCTTGAAATCATCCCCGGCGGTGAACAGCATGCAGTGATCAGATCTTTTGTTTAGCAATCGGCATTGATACCGTACGTTGTGTATTGCTGTGCTCCCCACACACTCCGTGCCGTACAGCGCAGCACAGTCCAATACGTACCTACCTACCCGGGTACATGATGTAAGATTTTTAAATAGGAGCTCCGGGAACAAATAACATAAGCCTGTGTATCCGGAGGCTGGCTGACAGACATGGATCTTACCAGCAGCTCCAGCTCTCGCCGCATGCCGCAACTGCGTGTGGGCTTAATTCGAGTGCCCGGTTGTATCACAGCATATAACGCCGAGGACGGGATTACCCGCACGCTGTGGACAAATTCTCGTTTCGTTTCGACTTTCCCATAGCAACGTGAAGAAACTCAGGACTGACCTGAGCATGCCGCTGTGCCCGGTGTGCAACACAACATGACTTTAGGCTTGGTAGGCAAGGTAGGTACCGTAGGTGCCTTATCCTCGCCCTCAAGATGTGTATGGAAGGGCCGAACTGAGATGTTAAAAAAAGAAAACTTCAAGTTCGACATACTGACCTCAACGGGGAGTGATATGTCGAGACATCATGAGAAAATACAGACGACTCGGGTATTGGCATTGCCTCACGGGTCACCGTGCCGCCAAGGAGCATTGTCTGGTTAAGGAAGCGAAAGGGTCTAGAACATTGAGAGGTGGTGATGATGCTCGGACTCTTGGCGAATAAAGACCGAGCTGCTGGCCCGATGTGTTGTTCTGCTCTGCTTCATTTAGACATTTACCTTGCCTGCCACAGGTTTGGTTGCGGCATGGTCTTGTCCCGGGTTAGGTGTATTTGCCATTTTTTCATCGTCTCCAGATGTCACGACCGAGGGCGAGATGACACAAAACAAAAATAAAACAAAGGGAAAAGAAGGAAACGGGATATCGCTTTGGTCTTTCGCCCTGTGGTTTGTAAGGACTTGGGCAAAGCAGCTTGAATATTACCATGAGAATAATTCACCTCTCCCTTTATTGGCCTGATTCTTCAAGAAGCTTTCGCCGAGATCAATTCTCAAATAATTCTCGCTGGCTAACTAAGGTACCACCTTCCTGTTCACCGGGTTTAGATTCCTCGACCCGAGCTTGCTTTTATTCATGAGTTATGCTGCAAGGTCGGTATTTGCTGCGCATTCACTATGGGATAGAGTGGTTTATTTCAGGCCGTTTTGTTTCCATGTATTAGGCTAGGTAGTGTACTGTTTGTCCGAAGGGCTGCAGTATTGCAACACAAATGCATGCACAGTATTTATTCTGCAGGCAGTTGCACAGATGCACCGATATCCATGTTTAGGTTCGGTGTTGATCTTGAGGCTCTAATGTAACAATGAGGTCGGTGGTGTTCTAGAATGTGTCACGGCTGTGTGTAGTAAACAGTAACGGTTAGTGAACGGATCCAAGCTGGTGTTTTGATGTAGGAGTGCACAGCAGATTCGTGATTTGCACACCCTCTTGTTCAATCTAATGGTAGGTAAGGTAAGTTTAGATGAAGGATCAAGAAGGAGGGTTTGTTTCAAGCGTAATGGTGTAGCCGTTGAAACAGCGGAGGAAATGATACGAAATACGAGACTAAGGATTCGCTTTTAACAGCTTAGACCGTCAACATTTCTCCTTACGCAGACGTAGCATTTTAATGAGATGTCGATACAGTCAGTCACTCGGTCATTCATTCATCTCGAGATTGTGCCACATTAGTCCGGGTCAAATCAGCAGCCAGCTTGACATTGAGTTAAATACATGTCCCAGCCTTTTTGATATCAATAACAAGCGGGTCATGCACAGAACATGTAAAGAACCTTTCAAACCTTCTCTGAATAAATTAACTGACCTACTCATGAGAATGACAAGTCCGTTCTGGGTAGGCAATAGCTGGGCCTGGGCGGGTGAATAGTTCCCCCATTTGCTATTTCCTTGCTCCTTTTGGCCCTCGCAAGTGAGACTGTGAGAGTAAGACGGCAGCTGGAATAAGGTCGTAAGCGTCCCGAAAAAGCAACAGAGATCGCATCGTCCAAGATTTATCAATCTATTTACCCCCGGTTACCCGATCGGGAACACCGGCCCTAACCTGTCATGTCATAGTGGGAAGCCGTTTACCAGATGCTGCACTTCTCGTCTGCAGCTTATTTCCTTTCTTGGCATTTGGGATAGCTCCCTTTTGAACATAGCTCGATAGCTAGCTAGTACGCCCTTCTAGAGATGAAGCTTAAGAAACCTGTGATTCCAGTTCAGATCGTGGGGGTAATCTGGTATTGTAATTAAACATAATTCCATTATCTGTAGCATACACTGCAGTATCACATCTAGCATGCAGTAGTGCATCCTACTGTCCTATAGTCGGTTATCACCTTACTGTACACGAACGTATTGTAATAGGGTTGTGTATTCGTATTAGCGTCTAATACGTGAACGGTAATCACGTACGGTAATGTACCATGGCGTACTGTGGTGTATTGTGTACGGTACACAGTTCGTTTGGTTCATATGCTCAACAAGTCCGCGTCCCTTTTAAAAGGCTTAGATAATCACCCAAGTAACCGCAAGTAAGCACTCTATCTCCTCTCCTCTGCCTGCAGATGCTGTGTTGTCGTGTGGTGCAGTTATTTTTGCGCCGACCACTTTTGTTTCGGTCCATGCTCACTCGGGGTGTTGTGACTGTCAGTGGCGAACTGTCCAGTCAGAGCTGCCCAAACCAGATCCCGTAAGATCAACACTGTCAGATCAGATCAGGCACAGCAGTAGAAAGCTCGGAAAGTGGAGCCAGGGACCCTTCCATGGAAAACCTTCTAGAAGCCGCCTAGAAGGAATCGATAGAGGAGGGGGGAGTGACATTTTTCATCTATATTAATTACTACATGGATGGGCCCCCAACTGCTGTGCTGCGGGCGGGGTGACAGCGCACGCTGCCCACGCAGTAGAGCATGACACCACGGCTGAGAATGTTACCCTGTTTCTCTGGCGGGGTTGGTTGCAGCTTTCTTCCATTAGGCACTGAAAGCTATGCCCGGTATCCATATCTGTTCATGGATATTCGTGATTTGGGGACTTGTTTATGTATGGTAATGATTTGGACGGCCGTGTGGATTACCGTTTCATCGGTTAGGTAAGGCGAGTCTCATTAGGTCCGGTCGATAAGCTCCGGGCAAGTGACACGGGACCGATTCAAGTTGAGATGAAAGAAGTGCCAAGGTGGAAAGGTTCGTTGGGATGATGCAAAGTCAAGCTTCTCACTGTCAGTTGTCACTGTCACTGTCAACTGTAATCACTCAATCTGCATGCCCCGATTCAGGGTCTGGGTGAGCTCGGGACTGTGCCAAGAAGTGCGAGGAGGACTCGAGTTGGCGGCACGTACACTCGGGAAGGATCGGAGCAGCGGCACATCCACATATTAACCCGTACGCAGAATAGTAGGCGGAGGGGCGGAAATGAACGGCTTCCTGGGGATGTGATTCTGGCGTTGATGCTTGCAGTAGTAACCTGGCGATCATGGATTGTTTCAAAGTTTCAGGTTCGTCTGGTGTGGTTGTTTTGTTGATTGCCACGTCTGTGGAGGATCAATTGAGTGTTGATCTCTGGACTTTAGGGCTGTCGGCGTGCGGTTGAGTTGCTGGTGGTATAGGCGAATGAGACTTTTGTGTGTTGGAAACTGGGCTGGGCAGTGCCACGATCCCGGGGTCATGGTCCAGTCGAGTTATGTTGGGGAAAGGCACAATGCTGTCTTTTGACCTAAAAATATCCGTGGCGCTGCCATTGTGTAGATCCCCAGATCGGTGGCTTTGGGATGTTGTTTACTTTCATGTTGGTGCGGAAAGAAACAACATTGGAAATATCGTCAGTCTTAAATGTTGATATGTTGGCAGCTTTTGGTGATGACACGTATTCGCATAGTAAGATGTTGGTAATAGTAATGCAGTAATATTTGTGAGCCATTTGTTGGCAGCTGTGGAGAGAAGCCCGGAGACGGGCATTGTCCCGACTTTTTCTTCATAGAGAACGGAGAAGAGGCAGACAGAGTAAGTCAATGTCTCAACGAGTTAAGTCTGATGCTGTGTTCGAAATAGACACCGAGAGCCATAGGTCGGTGAGTTTTAGCGTGTCGAGATCCAGGTTGCTTACGCTGCCCCAATTTGTGGAGGCGACGGCAGCAGTAAGTTTGCACAGGCGGAGTGTCCAAGGCGGAAAGTCATGAGTAAGTCATTTGTGAAAAGAAGCGATGAGTAAGTCAAGTTGATAGATTTGAACTTTTTAAGTATAAGAGATCTACACTATTCTTTGTGAAGCTTGTGGTGTCTTCTGTATAAAGTATAAACAAAAAGTGCAATCGCTTTCCAGACCAACTCCATTGCTCAACGCCAAAGGCAAGAATATCCAGCAAATAAAATTTGTCTACCATGAGACCAGCTTCTCTGACCGCTATATAAAGAGAAAATATTGACAAAGCAGAAAAGAAAGAGGGAGAGAGAGATTGCTAACGGTATAGAGCAAAAAAGGTATAAAAGGTAGACAGTAAACAGTAGGTGATATGATAGTAAGTAGTGATACAAAAGATCTATACAGTGTAATGCTTGATATAAACAAAGGGAAAACTGTTCAAAAGAGATTAATGGGCGCCCATCTCCTGGACCTGCTGGTGGTGCAGGTTTCCTGGGTTGACCGTGCCGGGACTTCCGAGTCCGCTCTCCGCCAGGCCCGAAGCACTGGCTGGATGCATCCCCTGGACTGTCCCATCGGCGTTGTACTGAATTAAAAAGGCAACTACTTTGGAAGCCCCTGCCCCGTTCCCGGTTGTGGTGTTTGGGGTAGGGGCTGCAAAGTTCATTCCCATGTTCTTGTTATTGTTATTGATGTGGTCGATTCCCAGACCTTGGAGCATTGGTTGCCAGTTATTGATGTTCTTCTCTACTGACGGACTCCTGCTGTGCCGTGAATGTCCCGAGTGATGACCATGGTGGTGGGAATGGCCACCGCAGCAGCATGCTTTGCTGTCCATGGGATGTGAGGTTGGTTTATTCGCCGGCAACGAGGTGGGAGACATGGCTTCCAGCGTCAGCATTGGGTCGATGCTATACTGGTCCAAAGGGCTAGGAGACCCGTAAGGAGGAGTGTTGTAAGCTGATCGCATGGACGCAGTGCTGTCCATGTTAAAGTAGTGGTGGTCCGACGAGGACATGACGGGGCCCATCGGATGAGAATATGGCGAGTATTGCGGTGTTGGCGGGCTGGTGCACATTGCTTGGCTCTTTCCGTGGCAATTGGAGTGGTGCCCAGACTCTGACTCGGGAGACAGCAGCAACTCGGGAACCGAATCAAAATCCATGCCAAAGTCGAGATCAGGCGATACCACTTGTCCCCAGTACGACGGATGGCCATTTTGTTCCGATCCCGGCATCGAGGTCGTCTGAGGCCATGCCTGGAGATAATCGCTCATTCCCTGCTGCGAGTCGGCCATGCTGAGAGGAGTGCCGACCTGATGCGGGCTGTCGGGGCAGCTGCCTGGGGTTTGCTGATCTCCTGGCGCTGGGGACCCGGATGCCCGCAACCCTTGGCTCTCCTCGAGCATCTCCAATTGCTTCTTGAGACGCTTTACTTCCTTGTTGCGGTCCCTCAAGCTTCGTCCTAGGTGCAAGTGTCAGCGAAAAAGGCCGGCGGAGAAAATATCGACCGATGCAAGTCTTACTGTAGGCTCGCTGGGCGAGGCGGTTCTGGATCTTTCTCCGGTCTGCGGGGTTGGGAAGATTCCTCCAGTCCTCGTCGGGCTTCATGAGATCGGCATACGAGATGGTCTGGCTTCGGCCCGACCGGGTGGCTGGGGGCGAGCCCGGCTCAGAGGTCGTTGAAGTTGGCGTGGCCATTGTGTATGTCTACTGGTAGTGTGACGAGGTAGGCGAGAATGGAGAGCAAAGAGCAGTAGTAAGGAGGACCGAAAGAGGTGAGCAAGAGTAAGATAAATAGACCGATCAGACTAGAGATGAGGTCTGTGGTGAAACAATCCAAGAGAATACCAAAGTAAATATCAGACGTAGAATCGACGAGCCGCGGATGGCTTGATTCTTTATATCAGACTTGGAGTTGCCCCCCTTGCCCGTGGTCCTATGACAGTGGGTGGTATGGAAAGCTGAAATGAGCATGTATGAGGTAAGAAAAGCTCCGCTCCTCTTTGCTGTAATCCCTGTATCCCACGTATGCGTGCAAAAAGCAAGCTTCGATCCTGCGCCCTCCTTCTGTGCACCCCCTACCAAAGTGGGGTCTCACATTTACTCTTCACAGCGCTTTCCAGTGAGTTGGATGTCCCGTCAACAAGAACATACCACGTATGGTACGGTGGAGTGACTTTTCCGTGGCGGGAGCGGCCCCTTACCCCGGGATCCAAGACCAGTGCAACGCTGGTCTTGCTCGGCCTCCCGCGTGAGCAGGCTCGGAAATCGAAGCTACCTTGTCAAAGTGTGGAGATTTGGGCAGCGTAGCATGCAACAATACGGATATGCATACTCCTCATGTCAGGTACATATTACAGACAGGCACTTTGTAAGAAAGGAAGTTTACGCCGTATCGTAATATGACGGTTTGCAGCAGCCTAGAGTCCGACGTCAGGAACGCTCGCCCAAGGTTGGTTACTCCTCTTACTCCCCGGATTGCCATCCTACTCCTTTGAGCTGAGGACAGGGGTCGCAAAGTCCGGACGAATGAGGCTGCCTCTGCCACAGCTGTCTGGTCTGTTTTCGTCCCGTCAGGTTTCTGAATTGAGCCGCATTATACAGAGCTAGGTTATGGGGCTTGATGAGATGAAGCTTGCTGGGCAGGGGGAGGTACTGCGGAGATACACAGTAGCTTATTCGGGGGGTGGCTGTTTCTTGTTTTATTTTTATGTACCGACGTGGCGCTGGCCGTTGACAGTCTCGCCAGGGGTAGTAGTTTAGTAAAACGGCTCAAGACGGCGAACAAAAGGTGTAGCTGGGGTTTGGTCCCCGAGACGAGTACGGTGCTGGGCCGCCAGGTACGATAACTGGTAGCAGGAAAACGTGATTTTGCAGACCCCGCGCCAGTTAGTAGCTTAGTACAGAGGACTGGGTATGGGTTTCAAACCTATGCAGCTCTGTGGTTGGCTGGATCCTCCTGCGCGAGTGCCTGGAATTGTCACGTTAGTACGCAGAAATTCAGTTGCATCAAGTTGACAAGTCCAGAGTAGGTACCAGCATGATTCCGGGTCGCTGGTATTGGGTCATGCTGTGCAAGTCCGTAAATTGAAATGCTGTGCTAGGTTGGATTCGGCGGGGACTCGGCGGGGAGAATTTGACGGGCTCAGTGTAATCAAATTTGGCAAGTAGGACCAAAAAACACCGTCTGACGAGATACCGTCAGTCTGGAAAGTGCCAGTCGGGGCCGAAAGCCCACAGCATGCGGCTGGGTCCGGGTAATGCCGAGACGGAAAATAGCAATTCATTGCTGAGAAGAAGGGCAATATCTCGCAATGTGTTCAGAGAGTGACGAGAGCAATTGTACGATTTCTATTGGGTGCTGACGGCGAAGCGAAAAAAGACCAATGTCCGAAAGTGGTAAGGGCTATTGTACGGATTTGTTGTGCCACTCAGACGACTGTTGATTGGCTCAGGCCTCAGGGGTTGTATTCCCCGTATTGGTATCGGTACCAGTCAACAGCGTATGCATTAAGGAAATGTCCAAGTCATTCAAGGGGCACAATACCAGTAATGACAGCAGGCCTTTACCACCTCCGCACCTAGAGTAACGACGGGAGAGGATGCTACGAGATGTGCCCTACGGTCTTCCCCGTACTCCTCTATGGACTCTTCTGTAGTATTTCCATTGGACTAGCTGTCTTGGCCGAGCTGTCTAGCTGGCGCCACTAATTAATTCCCAGGAATCTCATCGGTATGCCTTTGGGGCCGGAACCAACTGAAGTCGTTGTACGAGTGCGTTGTCGGTCTATAGTTGGGTGTCGGTATGTCAGCTTATGGCTTGACTAAACCCTTTCTTTGTCTTTGCTGGTAGTAGTCGGAAATAGCTTGGCGAAAGGAGGTCGGCTGTGATTTCGCGTTGGCGATAGGAGTTATCTTTAGGGAAGATGACCTTGATTTCAAAGCCAATACGGATATTGAGACTGCTTGACAAATAGGGGTGATGATAGTTGTTGATGGTCTTGTACCATTGATTTCGACATGTACCGAGACAGACAACCTCGGAGGAAGTGAGCTGTCGGCCAGGTCTCCATCCGATGCAGTGTCAGCTCGCACGACCCTTCAACGTGGCTAGCTGTATCTTGTTGATCCACAAGATGCGGAAGTCGGGCCCGGTAGCTTGGTTTAATGTCATGAACTTGTGAAAGCATCTCCAGTCAAACGTAAAACTATGGATGGCTACACACAGATGACCCCCTGCTGGTTTTGGTCGTCGGTGAGCAGATTGATGTCGTGAAAGGAAAATTGCCGTCTGTATCTACTGATCACATACCCAAGACGATCCATGAGTCCGCCGGCTTCACGGCCATGGCCCATGCAGGACCCTCTCAACAGCGCTACCATTATGGAGAGTCAACTGCTGAGAAGCTTAGTAGATCTTCTGTTTACCAATCAGGAAGATGAGAGACGCAAAAAAAGATGAATTCGCTAGAGCTAGCGTCATGTACGCAGCGTAGTAGAGCTCTGTAGCATCAACATCCATTGTCACCGTGGGGTTCATGACAAAGACCGGGGTTCTCCTAGTTCGTGAGCGAATATCACGCAGAGGTCAGGGATTGAGGTTATTCCGAAGAACATTATCCGCGGAGTCTCACTGACCATTTTTGCCCGTTGTCTCATTGGCAGTGTAAGCGCGTATGTCCCAGTCGTGTAGAACAAGCGGAGCTGGCAGTGCCAGGCAACCAGAATTACCTGATTCGCTATTCTAAGACCTTTACGGTAATCTTGGCGTATGTTTTGTGTAAGAAGCCCCCATTGTAACGTCAAGCTCAGCACATTTTCGTTTCTGGTCGCCATGGCGAGAAAAACCTCGAGTCGAGTCGTATTCAGACTCCACGCCGAGTGAGCCTGCTCTGCAAGTCTCAGAAAAGCCCGACAGCCTGGATCAGATACTATGTATTACACGGTTGCAGAGGGGGGAGGCACATGTTGTGGAGGATCTGCAGCTCTCTGGGTGGCAGGCAATTCGGACGAACATCAGATCCTTCTTATCGCCGGTTATCTCTCAAAGTGCAAATATTGTCCAGTTGGTCACCTTGAAATAGAATGCAACGGCCAAGACGAGGAGGATGGTGATGGAGCCTCATTCTCGTCTGTTGATCGTTTCATGTTTCAAGTTTTCATCTCATATTTTGCGTCCGGGGAATGTGACGAGGAGAATCATGGAAGAGATGCAACCTGTACTTTTCAAACCCAACCCAAAAGCAGGGGAAGCCCATTCATAACAAACGCCCCAGGAGTTGCAGTCACGATACGAGGTGTTTTCAGCCTAACAGATCTGGGTGCTAAATTGCGCCGCGGGGGATGGAGCGCTAATATGGAGACAGCTGTGGCACCTTTCAGTAGGTACCTAGGAGGAGCTCACTACAGCGTAATCAGTAATCACCACAAGAAAACACGGGACAGCAGAATCCACGTGGAAGCCTCCATGGAAGGTTTGTGCCGCTCTTGCCTGCCAAGACGGATGAATGGAGAGCGGATCAACAGAGACGAGACGAGCTTCGGAGCTGGTGCTCCTCGCAAGTGCAACGAATTACCGTACCTACGCATACGCAGTCTGACAGCATCCTGCAACGCAACACTGGACGCCTTTTTCGTTCCAACTCTCCCATGGTGAATTTGGCCCAATTACTTTTTTTATACGCGAAGGACAGAGTAAGCTTTCGACCCTCTACAAGAATCTCACGCTGACATGCCAAGAGATCCCATCTGAAGATTTGTCCGAGCCAAGCCTGGGATCTGGATATGCTTAAACTTAAATCAGGCCGCAGCACGGAACTTGTGCGATCTCAACGGCGAACCGTGCAAGTGCACAAACGCCGATAGGAGGCTTGCATGAAATATTGGCGACAAGTCCTGGGCCCAAACGGCTCAACTGAGTCGGATGTGTGCAAGTTGCATTACCTGCCTGGTCGGTCCCAGCCTCCAGGAAATGTTCTTTCTGCAGTATCTGATCACTAACACTTGTTGGTGTCAATCATGACAGGCCTTGTTAGCCGTGGAACAAACTGCACCCAAAACAGTTAGTCCGGGAGCCGAGTCTGGACCCGTCGGATCGCCCGTCTCTGATTGGGCCACTCGCCAAAATGCAAAAGCCCCCCAACTGACGAAACAACAACACAGAACCAGGGGCTCAGCTTCGGAACTTTTGCAGGGTCCTCATTGGCTTGTACACCGTGTAGTAAGCATTGCCCTACCGCGAGCCGTTGCGATCGGCAGGGGTCCTCCCCGGCACATCTCTGTCTGTGCCGTTGGAAAGCAATATGGACAGGCCGAAGCCTCAACAGCGGTGCAACGCTGCTAACACTGATGAGCGGCAAGCAGTTTCCAGCGCTTGCGTCCAGCACAGTGCTGATGTTTCCTCAGTATTAGTGTACTATATAGTAAGGCTGGGAGCTGCGTACGTGCACTGCGCGTCAGCCTACGCCGCAATATATAGACCCTGGCTTGGACGACAAACAGACACTGATTTTGCAGTTGGTTTACGTGGGCTTCTCGCACTCAGCCATTATAGTGGGTAACAGGGTCTTTTACTGGCTTGGTCGCCAACGAGACAGAAATCTTGCAGTGACACGGGGCTTGGCGCTATGGTGCTACAACTAAGACGAAAATCCCACAAAAGGAAACTGAAGAGGTAGCATTCCTATCTTTTTCATTCTTCATCTCGGTGGATTTCTTCTCTCTCGTGTATTCAGTGAGATTTCTGAGCTGACCTGACCTGACCTCGACATCAACTCCTATTTCTCTTTCTCTCATCACCATAGCATACGATATCATCTCTTCCTGCTAACCGAGAAAGATTTTGTGGCGTTTCCCCTTTTCCTCCTTCCAAACTTCATTCTATTTGTTTACATCCATTTCCGTCTGCACTCCATTTCTTTCTGGCAAAGAATAGGAGGACTTTCCAGCATCAAGACGACATCAACTTCACCAGCATAAAGAGGAGAAAGCTAGCAAAATGGCGACCCTCCACAACCTTGTGGCAACAGCCACAACCCAGCTCCTGGCCACACGCTCAGACGATGAGGACGCGCCGCCCACATGGTGCGTCTCCGCCGTGCCCGGCCCGAACGGCAACGTCCCCGTCTCGGCCTGCAACGCCTACTACAACTACGACCCGCAGTTTGCGCCCTCTCTGGCGGTGGCCATCATCTTTGGCGTCATCACGGTGATTCACATTGTCGAGGCGTTCTTGTACAAGAAGGTATTTTTTTTCTCTCCCTTCCCAACCCCTCAGCTCACTAAACAAAGCAAATTCCTAACATGTATGTGTTCCACGGTTAGAAATACTCGTGGGTAATAATAATGGGCTCCCTCTGGGAGACCATCGCCTTTGCAATCCACTGCCTCGGAACAAAAGACCAGCAAGTATCCGCCTACTCTGTCGCCTGGACACTACTCTTTCTCCTCGCACCGCTGTGGATCAACGCCTACGCGTACATGACGTTTGCCCGGATGGTGCAGTACTGGCACCCCGAGCAAAAGGTTTTCCTCAAAGCAAAGACTATCGGCATGTGGTTTGTCCTGGCTGATATTATCAGTTTTATCATCCAGGCGGCTGGCGGTGTCATGGCCAGCCCCGGGAATGATCCTGATTATATCAAGCGCGGGCTGGACATCTATACCGGCGGTACGGCGCTGCAGCAGTTTTTCATCTTTATTTTTGTCGGCTTGATGATTGTTTTCCAGAGGCGGGTTAGCCAGGTGGGCAACGTGGGCTATACTTATGCCAATGAGACTGGTGGGGTGCCCAAGAAGAGTTATCGGCCTTTGTTGTTTGCTCTGTATGGGACGTTGTTGTTTATCACGGTATGTTTGACCCCCGCAGACAGACGATCTGGATGGATGAGTGCTGACAAACAAACAGATCCGTATCATGTTCCGCATCGTCGAGTTCGCCAAGGGCTTTGGTCCGGAGAACCCGATTCCCTTCAACGAGGTGTACATCTATGCGCTGGATGTCTTTCCCATGATGGTGGCGCTCTTGATCCTGGCTGTCTTCCACCCGGGTCGCTTCCTGATTGGGCCTGATAGCGAGTTCCCCAAGATTTCGCGCAAGGAGAAGAAGGCTATCAAGATGATGCGTCGCGAGGAGAAGAAGGCTGCCAAGAGGGGCATTGTCGACTCGGAGGCTTCTAGCACCAGGTATTAGGGCGTGTCTTGATACGTGGTACTGGGCGCTCCGAGGACAGCAATGCTCGCGGAGATGTAAACACAAGATTGGATATAGCGTTCACTGGTCTGCACGCACGGGGATTGGTTGGTACGGATAACATTCTTTAAAAGATATTGTCAAGCATGTACTTTTTGTAGTGGTATTGGATAGAGGCATCGGTTGGGTTGGGGATTTAGATTTGCAGCCCCTGAGACTGTAAACATGGGCTCGGAAGCATATTGTCAATAGACCATAATTGTGTTGGAAATGTCACAAATCTTGCTTTTCACTACCTGGATGATGATTTGCAGTTCAGAAGATGAGAAAATCAGACAGCCAAACAGAAAATATGATGGACCACTTTCACATCTGCGACAAAGATCACAGACCACTGATCAAGAAAGAAACCTCACATGCGTCAACGCATAAGACATGCAGAAATTTATAACCTCCACCGAACCACCGCCGACACTATTATCCGAGCCCAAAGCTTCGCCTTAGCTGAAGCCCAGAGTGGCGTATATCAAGTCAAAATCGACAACAACCCCTGAAGATCACTGTGACCACATCGGTGGGTTTTGGTCTTTGTTCTTTCTTTCTTTCTTTCTTTCTTTCTTTCTTTCTTTCTTTCTTTCTTTCTTTCTTTCTTTCTTTCTTTCTTTCTTTCTTTCTTTCTTTCTTTCTTTTTTTTTTTTTTTCACTGCCTCCACATCCACATCGGGAAC
Organism: Rhypophila decipiens; assembly: GCA_033297075.1. Classification (NCBI taxonomy): domain Eukaryota; kingdom Fungi; phylum Ascomycota; class Sordariomycetes; order Sordariales; family Naviculisporaceae; genus Rhypophila; species Rhypophila decipiens. Next base: position 29,032 of record MU858275.1, on the reverse strand, counting down.
TTTTTCTCACTTTAATTATTTGCGTCACTTTAACTCCGGGCACTTTATGCAGCAGTGACATTCCGCCCTCCGTCCCATGGTTCGCATCCGCTTGCCGTGCCGCACAGCAACAAGTCCTTCACCTAAATCAACCGCTCAGCTTGCTGATGTTATAGGACTTACTGTGTAGGCAGAAAAAGACTTTTTCTTCACAGCGGAGAAAACTCCGACGGATCAAATGACGCCGAATCGTTTACATTCACCGACTCACAGATGCAACTTCATTCTCAGCTTTCATGAGCAGACGAGCAAGTCCCAGCTAATCTCGGTCTAGTCTTTTCGAAACATCACACATTCTGCCTTATAATTGCAATATTAAGATTTGCACAGGGCCACACAGTTGCCCCTTTGCCAAGCGACTCCCACATCCCGCGCTCGTCAAAGAGGCCGGTCGTCCCATGTCGTATCCCGAGCTTCAACCTCGACAGCAGAACAGAAGCTTCAATCGCCGAGCGATATTTATCGCCAAGATGCGGCAGAGCACTAGTCTCAAGGATGAACGAAGCGCATCGCCACGGCACAGCTATGATGCCACCGCCAACGTACATGACAAGCTTGAGAATCCTAACCGAACGGGCCACAAGACGGCTTTCCCGCGAAGGAGTCAACAAGATGGATTTTCTTCGCGCTTGTTCTCAGCTCCCGTACGGGACGATCGAAGAGGATTATTACCATGCTCTATCTAAACGCGCTGTATTTACAAAACGAAAAGAAACGGATTACACGGCAAATTACCGCTTATATAAGTTTACCCCTCAGCTCAGTACTGTATCGTACCACCTTACAACCATCCCTACCAGTACAGTTAGGCGCTCTTAGCCGACCCCCAGAGGCCTAATCTAGCCGCGATAGCACCAAAAAGGCCTCCACCACCTCTAAGCTCGGCCGCCTTCACCTCGACAGGATCGGTGACAGCAACAGAAGTATTCTCATATCCGTCAACAACCCAGCACCAGTCCTCTGTATCCGTTGCCCTGCCGCGCTGGATATCCGCCATCCGACCAGCTAGCCCCTTCAACTTGCCATTCTCTGACTTGTCAAATACAAATTTTTGATCAGTCTCAAGGCGTGTAATACTTCTAATCGGGACTGCACTTGCCGCAGTCCCAACAGCAACGACTTCATCCAAGTCCCCAACTTCACCAAACCTAAGCTCCTTCTTTTCCACCGTCCAGTGTTGGTCATCAAGCTCGGCAAGACGAATAATGCTGTCCGCCGTCGTGCTGGCAATGGCACTCTCCGTGACCGGCACAACAAGCACATCCTTTTTCTTCTGTGTAGAAGTATAATGCCCCAAAAAGCCACTGGTACTAAACTCCTCGACAAATTCCCGCTCTTTGCTATCCAGATGCAGGGTGATCCCGTAGCCCATCTCCTTGGCCCTGGCCTGATGGCGCCAGACGGGGGCATAGTTGCCCCCGACCTTGAACTGGCCCATTCCCCTGGGGGCGGCACGATCAAACTCGTCCAGGACGAGCCCGTCCAGCGCGTCAGACCCGTGATAGGGCCTGATGGGCTGGACGTAGATCGCGAGAATGGTCTCCTCCCCGGGAGATAGCGCCAGGTTTGCCGACGAGCCGAAGAGAACAGGCCGGATGTACAGGTAGGAATCTGTATCGTGCGGGGGCACGTATTCTGCGTTTTGGGCCACTGCTTGACGGAGGGATTCTAGAAAGAGTGCCTCGGAAGGGCAGGGGAGCATTATTGAGGCCGCGGAACGGGATAGTCTTGCAGAGTGGAATTTGGGGCGGAAGATGTGGATCTTTGTTTGGGGGGAGGAGGAGGAGAGGGGCACGCGAAAGGCTTTGAGGCCTTCGTAGCATTGTTGGCCGTAGTTTAGGGCTGGAGATAGCCCGTTGATGGAGATGTTGGGGGATGAGACGAAGACTGGGTTGGACCAGGTGTTGGTTGAGCGGGAGTGGCGGATCTCGATGTGCCCGTTTACGGTGAGGTTCGCGGCTAGGGAGAGGTTTGCCCAGTCTATAAGTATGGGGAACGGTTAGTGGGCTTGATGACATGGGATAGTGGGCAGGGAGGCGGGATCTACTTACCGATGTCGGCTTTTGGGGGTGGTGCTGCCATTGTGGAGGTTGGACTAGGGAGCTGGATACGGGCTGATAGATTTGCTTGGCTTGTTTGAGGCTGGCTGCTTGGCTCGATATGGCCACCGAGGATGTCTGTGAGGTATGAAGACGAACTTAAGGAGAAAGGATAACTGTAGCGAGTGAGGATGAGATGGCGTATTTCGAGGGCTTCAAGAGCAATGAGTTGTAATTAAACAACGACGGAAAGATATCACGGCCCCCACCTAATGTTTACGATGACAGAGAGCAAGGACGCCAAGCTTACTGGACTTTGACAATCTTCTGATAGACCTGTGCCTGATGAAGGGTAAGACCTAGTAACTTGGAAGTCGTGGTGGTTGTCCTTCAGCTCAGTGAGGGGAAGCGAGTCATGATGGCGGCATAGTAAGCAGATCCGCCCCATCTGGCCAGTGTTGTCCGCATATAATGTACCCATAATGTAAGACAGGCCAAACCTTGGCCCGACGTAGTAACCAAAGTCTGTATGTAAGCTCTGAAAATTTGCAAACCTTTGATGGTGAGCTGGAAATGAGTGAGACATTTCTTCACCTTGGTGAGAATGAGACTCGGTCATCCGGAACCCAATGTGAACAAGTCGTGCCAGATTTGCTCAATTCTTTCACCAAACTTTAGCTTGTAAAAAAACGAGATGAAATTCAATTGAATGGTAACCCGATGTTCTATCCACAACCACGGCGGTGTTGGTATGCTGGATGCTAAAGGAGGCTTTTCCGGGATAAACTTAGTGGTTTATGAGTCTATTTACTTTGCATGAAAATAAAGAGGCCATCGAACGTAAAGAATCTGTTTATATGATCAAGTCTGTAAACAGAAAATGTTCAAGGGCAACGTGAATCAGCATGGAGCTCTTTAATTGAAAGGACACCTGCTGAGGTGTTAAGGATTAAGAGACACACAAGGTTAAAAACTCTAAATTTTGTCTACAACTATATGCTCATGCATGACGGCAAGAAAGACAACATCCTGCCTGTCTCCAAGTATCCCCAAACTTCATTATCCAAGAAAGTAAAAAGTAAAATCCAATCCGTCCACCTCGACGAGTCGACACCCATATCTAAACCCCCCTAGCCTTGAACTGCAACCAAGGCCCCATCTTCTGACTAGTAACATGATCAAAAAGCTGATACTCATTCTTCCTCTGCCTCCCCAGCACATCCTTGAACTCCCCACTCCCTCCCCGTCCAACCAGCCCCTTTTCCCCTCCAGCAAACTTGAAATCGCCCGTCCAAAGAAGCGTAGCCAGCGTCAACATCATCTCGGTATTCGCCAGGCCCTTGCCCAGACACCCCCTCATGCCCAGACTAAACGGGTTAAACACGCTCCTCCCGCGCTCGATACTTCCGGTGCCATCATCCTCAAGCCATCGCTCAGGTTTATACTCAAACGGCGAGTCGTAATACTTGTCTGAATGGTGGATGCTATACAGCGGTACACCAACGTGCGTGCCTGCTGGGATGTTTTCCGTCTTGTCGAGCACCATGCCCCCGGGGGAAATAACCTCGCGCCAGAGAGCAAGCCCAACGGGCGGGGACATCCTCATCGCTTCGTCGACACAAGCCTTGAGATAGGTGCAAGACGCCAAAGCAGGACCCATAAAGATCTCTTCTCGCGAGGAAAACTTGGACCGCACTTCAGCAGCCGCTTTCTCGTACGCAGATTTGTTATCCGCCAGATAGAAGAGAATACTTGCAAACGCGGTGGACGTGGTATCGCTGCCCGCCACAATCAAGGTTGTACTCTCGGCCGCAATCTCATTGACAGCAAAACCCTCGCCCGTCTCAGGATCTTTGGCAGCAGCAAGGTTGGAAAACACATCCCCGTTGATCTCGTTGACCGGGTCATCCTGCGCGAGCTCGATTTCCTTGGAAGCCAGCTCCGAAGCGGCGGCTTGTTTCTTGAGGCGGTCGCCTACCACGCGAGAGACAAACTTGACGAAGCGGTTGCGCGCTTGGATGGCGGATCGAAAGATTTTCTTGTCTAGTTTTATGGGGAGACGGGCAATCCAGGGGGCTTGGATCAGGACCGACATGCGCACGTTGGAGGCGTCGATGCAGGATGTCACGTAGCGGAACTTGGGCGAGGTGAGGAGGTTGTATTTGGCGGAAAAGACTACGTCGGCCATTATGTCGAAGGATAGGTAGTAGCCTGCAGTTTGGAGGGATTAGTTAATATTTGGGTAGATTATGGGGGGGGGAGAGAGGGAGAGGACGTACACCACTCTGACATGTCCAAGGGTTCACTCCACTGCGAGGCTTCTTCCTTGGTGGGGATGGTTGAGTTTGTTTGTGGGACGGGAAAGACGGCATTGCAGAGGTTGAGAATGTGCGAGACTACACGATCCTCATATCCGCGCTGGGCTTTTTCCGAGACGCCCTGGGACATGATCCGTCTGCGTCGGGCATGTTCTTTGCCTCCGCGGATGGTTAGGGTGTTGGGGGCACGATGGACCAGCGGCTCGTAGGAATCCGACTTGACGATCTTGCCTAGGGCGCTGTTGCTGTAAATGTCCCGCAGCCCGTCGGCCGTGTTGAAGGTCAGTTTGTTGGGGCCGTATCGGACGTGGTCGCCTTGATGAGAATGTCAGTATTGAGCCAAGAAAGATAGCAATGGGATGGGCCATAGGTTTACCATATTTCTGGTGGCATCGCCACATGTCGAGGTGGATGTCGCCTCGGAGGGCATGGTAGGCGCCATAGAGGTCCGTGAACTTGGCCAGAAAGGGCCCTGGATAGCGAGCCAGGGGATGGAAGAAGTAGAGGTAGATTCCTCGGGCGATGAGCTGGAATGCGCATGTTAGCTTTGGTTTATTGCACATATGCTGTTGGATTTTAAGAGGCCTTACATAGAGCGCTGCCAGCGCAGTTGCGCCAAGAAGGATTGGCTGGGCAATGGTTGTGAGTGCCATGATGGACGATGAAAAGTCAAGAAAAGCTCAACGTTGCAAGTGAATGAGAATGTTTTGGTGAATAAACCAAAGGACCATTATAATGTTGCCGCATCAATTACCATATGAAGTCTTTATTTCAGGTTAGACAAGCAACCCAAAGGGGACTCGGACTTTTTCTCAAATTTTCACCGTAGCTCGCATCGCCAGATCGCTCATCCTGTTGTAAGATGAGCTGATTTCGCCATTTCAGTGGTCGCACCCGATCAGGCAACATGTTTATTCATATAAAAACATGCTTCCGAGTTACTCTTTTGCTTACTCTGGTCGTGTGTAGATATCGGCAGGTCGGTGGAGGGTGTAGTAAGCTGTCTGAGGGCGCTGGGGCGTGGCGGCAGCTGAGGCTGACAGGGGCACAGGCTATTACCCCCCCGTTGGGTCGATGGACGTTCCCTTTCCCCGGTTCTGACAAGCTGTTCTAGAACTTCGCATGCAACTTCATTTCCCCGTAGCTGTGAAAGAGTCAGCTGCAGGGTCTGGTATGGCAGCTGATTGCGGCCAAGAGAAACATGAAATAGCAGCGATCACTGCTGCATCGAGTTCCAAGCTCTTCTTAACCTTTGTTCTCGCCCGTGACATTGAACCAGACTTTGCCAACCTTCAAGTCTTGGTCCAAGATCAACCTCATTGTTACTAGTAACTGTTTCCTTCTTTTTTCCAGTTCTTAGCCTCATCTTTGATCACATTCATTGTCCATGCAGACTGTTGACAGTTGAGATTGCATCTTCTCCCCATCCTCTCCTTACAATTCTTCAAAATGGAGCCCGCCAAAAAGTACACACCGGCAGAGCAGGAGCTCACATTCATCCTGCTGACCGAGCTTCTTGCGTGAGTCTATCTCGGCCAGAATAAATCCAAATAGCCACTTGCTAACTCCATGACAGCCACCAGTTCTCATTCCCAGTACAATGGATCAAATGCCAAGACACCATCCTCCAAGACTTCGCAACCGAGCGACTGGTCGAGATCGGCCCCGCCGAGACGCTGGTCAACATGGCCAAGCGGACTCTCAAGGCTGGCTACGAGTCCCACGACGTTGCTCTCGGTTTGCAAAGGGAACTTCTCACGTACAAGAAGAATGCCGACCAGATCTACTACAAGCCTTCTGAAGACGAGACACCGCCCCCAGCTCCGGCGGCTAGTACTTCTCAGCCGGCGCCAGCTCAAGAGACTACTACCCCAGTTGCTACTGCAGCACCTGTAGCAGCTCCACCAGCAGCAGCAGCTGCTGCTGTAGACGTCCCAGACAAGCCAGTCTCACCACTCGACGTCTTGACCGTCCTTGTCGGAGTCGCTCTCAAGAAGCCAGCCAGTGAAGTTGCCCAGGACCAATCCATCAAGGCCCTCTGCGGCGGCCGCTCGACCGTTCAAAACGAAGTAATCGGCGACCTGACCAAAGAACTCGGCTCTCTCCCTGACCAGCCGGAGGACATGCCATTGACAGACTTGTCCGCCCTGTTGAGCGATTCCAACCTGGGCAAGAAACTCGGCCCCTGCACCAACGCCCTGCTAGGCAAAGTAACCACGGCCAAGTTCCCCGCGGGCTGTAACACCACCGCTCTGAGGGCATATCTCGACAGCAGATGGGGCTTCAAAGCCGGCCTGCAAGATACTGCTCTGTTGATGACCATCTCGGGCCAACCTGCCTCTCGTCTTTCATCCGAGAAGGAAGTCCACTGCTTTTTGGACGAGATTGCACACAGTGTTCTTCGCAAGATGGGGATTGATCCCGCCAGCCTGTCTTCTTCTGCTTCCTCTTCGGGCGGGGCCAGTTCAAGCGGTGGCGTGGCGATATCCTCTGAGCAGCTCAAGACGTTGCAGAACGAGGCGCGAAAGGGTGACCAGGAACTGTTGAATCTGTATGCCAAGCGGCTCGGCCAGACCACCACTGATTCACCTGATGGGGAACTCAAATCTGCCATCGAAGAGATGCAAGCTAAGCTTGACCTGTGGAATTCCGAGCACGGCGGCGGCGAGGTCTACGAGAAGGGCATCGCTCCTCTTTTTGATACCAAGAAGGCAAGACGGTATAACTCGTCCTGGAACTGGGCTGTTCAAGACGTGGTTGTGCTCTTGTCGGCTATTCTCGTCGCTGAGAGTGAAGTCGATCTCGAGGGCAGGATCAAGGAAGGTCTTGAGCGTATCCCGACAAGAGCAACGACCCAGCTGCAAGGCGTGATTACCCATCTTACTCGCACACTCACCAAAGACGTCAGTAGCGAAGGCGCCATGGCAGGCGTTGCTCCCGAGCGGAAACAAATGGCCCGAGAATTCCTGACTGATCTCGACCGGGCGGTCAGACTCGCCCTGTCCAACAAGTCCAAGGCCACATTCAAGCACAACGTCGTGTCGACCATTCCCATCCTTCAAATCGACGAGACAGGAAAAGTCTCAGTCGGCGAGAAACCTCGGATGCCGGCGGGGATGCACAGCTCCTTTTTCGACCTGTCCTCCTCCCCTACTAACTGCGATGATATTTCCGAGGCGGGCGAAGATTCGTCCTCCCTGGCCGACGGCGACGCAAACGGGACCCCGTCCTCGGGCCAATCCATCTCACCAAGCGGAACCCCTTCCCTAAGCGTCTTCAGCCGCCCGCTTCACTTGACCGGCGGCGGCATCACCACCGGCGCGGCAACCCCTCTGTCGAGCGCAATCTCCGACTCGGGCCTTCCCCCAGCCGCCTTTTCCTCCCAGGGAAATGCAAGCCTGAAATGGACCCCCAAATTGCAGACCCAATCCCGCACTTCCCTCTCCGGATGGCGCACAAACCACGACATAACAAATACCTACCTGCGATGGTTCCAACGATCCTCCATGGAAGGGCTTTCTTTCGCGGGCAAGACGATCCTCGTCACTGGCGCGGGTAAACGCTCCATCGGCAGCGAGATCGTGTCCCTCTGTCTCGCAGCTGGGGCCAAGGTTCTGGTCACTACTTCATCCTTCTCAAAACAAACAGCAGATTATTACTGCAATTTGTTTCGACAGTTTGGCGCGTCTGGGGCGGAATTAGTTGTCGTGCCGTTCAACGGCGGCAGTCTTGCTGATACTGAGCGACTTGTCAAGTACATTTATGACGAGGAGCAAAAAGGTGGACTGGGATGGGACCTCGACCACGTCGTTCCGTTCGCTGCTGTCGGAGAGGCAGGACGCAATGTAGATCGCATCGATGGGAAGAGCGAGCTCGCCCATCGGGTCATGCTTACCAATGTTGTTCGTTTGCTGGGAAGTATAAAGACGTTCAAGGAACAACTGGGGATAAACACACATCCGACACATGTTCTGCTGCCGTTGAGCCCAAACCATGGCGTCTTTGGCGGTGATGGGCTGTATGCCGAGTCCAAGATGGGACTGGAAGCGATGCTGAATAAATGGTGGAGCGAGGACTGGGCCGAGTATCTCACCATGTGCGGAACCATCATCGGATGGACGAGAGGAACAGGCCTGATGAGCGGGAATGATGTCCTTGCTACGGGGATCGAAGCCGATCTCGGGATCAGGACCTTTTCGGCTGCCGAAATGGCCTGGCATGTGGTTGGGCTTATGGACAGTGGCATTGCGGGCTTTTGTGACGCCGAGCCGTTGATGGCTGACCTTAGTGGTGGGCTGTCGGCCGGCCAGGTTAATCTCAAGACCGTGTTGGGCGAGATTAGGGAAAAGGTTGCGCAACGCAGTGAGATTCAGAAGGCGGTTTGGAAGGAGGGACGAGTTGAACGTGATGAGGGCGGGGCCGTGCCAAGTACCTCTTCGCTTGGACTGCCTGTCAAGGATGAGAAGAAGCGCAAGAGGAGAGCGAAAAAGGCCAGGATCCAGGTCGAAAAGGTGAGCATGCCTGATTACCAGGACTTGGCTCCGTTGGCTGCCAAGTTGCAGGACATGATTGATCTTGAGCAAGTGGTTGTTGTTACTGGGTATGGCGAAGTTGGTAAGTACACAATTCCCTGCCTGTTCTTTTGAAGCAAGATTGGATGACTGACATCAGCAGGCCCCTGTGGAAGTGCCCGGACGAGATGGGAGGCCGAATGTGCCGGCACCTTTTCCATTGACGGCTGCGTCGAGCTGGCCTGGATCATGGGCCTGATCAGGTACCACAAGACCGGCCGTCTGAACGGAAAGGAGTACTGCGGCTGGGTCGATGTCAAGTCCGGAGAGCCCATTGCCGACGAGGAGGTCAAGACCAAGTACGAAGAGTGGATGATCGAACATACTGGCATTCGTCTGGTCGACCACCTGGTCCATGACCTCACCACCCCAGATCAGGAACAAAAGCTCCATGAGGTAGCCATCACCGAGGATCTGGAGCCCTTTGAAGTCTCTCTCGACGCTGCCAACGCGCTCAAGCGGGAACATGGCTCCAACGCAGTCGTCACAGAGACTGAAGGCGGTGAGTACGCAGTCACCCTCAAGGCCGGCGCGACTCTCTGGATCGCCAAGGCCACCAAGTCCAAAAGCTTCATCGGCGCGCCCATGCCCATGGGCTGGGACCCCAAGACGTACGGCATCCCAGACGACATCATCGGCCAAGTCGACCCAGTGACGCTCTATGCCCTTGTTGCCACAGTGGAATGTTTCCTCTCGGCCGGCATCACAGACCCGTACGAGCTCTACAAGCACATGCACGTCTCTGAGCTCGGAAACGCCCTCGGCACCAGTCTCGGTGGGTTGAGGTCCCTGCACAACATGTTCAAGCGCCGCCTCCTGGATGGCCAAGTCCAGAACGACATCCTGGCCGAGACATTCGTCAACACCACGGCAGCATGGATCAACATGCTGCTCCTCGGTGCGTCTGGTCCGATCCGTACCCCGGTCGGAGCCTGTGCGACCTCCCTCGAGAGCGTCGACACCGGATACGACCTGATCATGAACGGTCGGGCCAAGGCCGTTCTCGTAGGCGGCACAGACGATCTCCAGCGCGACATTGCCCACGAATTCGCCAACATGCACGCCACCATCGACGCCTCCGAGAACGCAGCTGCCGGCCGCACCCCGAAGGAAGCCTCCCGGCCAACAACCACCAGCCGAGCAGGTTTCGTCGAAGGGAATGGCTGCGGTATCCAACTCCTCACAACAGCCAAGCTCGCAGTAGAGATGGGCCTCCCAATCCGTGGAATAATCGCCCTCTCCCACACAGCCTCAGACAAGATCGGTCGCTCCGTGCCCTCCCCCGGCAAAGGAATCCTCACCATCGCAACCGAGAAACGCTCCCCTTCGACCCCATCATCCCCCTTGCTGGACATAACCCACCGCCGACGCCAATTATCCATCCGCCTCCGCCAAATCGAACAGAAGCGCGACATGGAACTCGCCTGGCTCTCGTCTTCCCAGTCAAGCCCGTCCCCAGAGATCCACTCGTCTTTATTGTCCCAAATCCAGCTATCCCACCAAACCGCCACCTCCCTAGCCAAAACCCAGTTCTCCCACAAGTTCTTTTCCCACGATCAGTCCATCTCCCCCCTCCGAGGCTCCCTCGCCATATGGGGCCTGACAATCGACGACCTATCCGTCGCCTCGCTGCACGGAACATCCACATCCAAGAACGACACCAACGAAACCTCGGTGATCCAATCCCAGCTCGTCCACCTAGGCCGGTCAAAAGGCAACATCCTCCCTTGCGTTCTCCAAAAATCCTTGCTCGGGCACGGAAAAGGCGCCGCGGGGGCGTTTGCCATCAACGGCGCGCTGCAAATGCTCGAGACTGGCCTCATTCCCGGAAACAAGAACGCAGACAACATTGACGCTGCGCTGCAAGATCGGGACTTGCTCTTTTTCCCGAGCGAGACGTATAATTGTCCTGTTGCGAAGGCTGAGGGTGGACTGAAGGCGTTTAGCGTGACCAGCTTTGGGTTTGGACAAAAGGGCGCGCAGGTGATTGGTGTGCATGCGAGATATCTGTGGGCGAGTTTGGCCAAGGGGGAGTATGAGAGCTACAAGGGCAAGGTGGGGAAGAGGATGGTGCTTGCTGATCGGGCGCTTCAGGAGGGGATTTATGGATTTGGCGGGAGGAGGTTTGTTGAGCTGAAGAGTAAGGGTTTTTATGACGAGGACAAGACTGTCGAGAGTTTGTTGTGTCGTTGAGCGGTAAAGGGCAAGTGGGAAGGATGAGTTTTGAACTTGGGACTTTTGTACTGCCGTGGCACGAGTATTGTAGATTGGATGCCTCCTTCTGTGTCTTGCATCTTTCTTTATTTTTGTTTGTTTTGTTAGCATTGGTCCTTTGCACACCTACCTATCTTAGCTTTAGACCGTATCTTGCTGCTCGTTAGCCTTATTTCTCTCAAACAAATTTGCTGATGTCTTGAATTGGATGAGAAAGGGAGAAAATGGGTATCATGAGTCTATGTGGGTATCGTAAGCTCCGTCTAACCAGACCAGTATATCAACACTTATCGTACAACGGAACGAGTTATGAATGGAAACTTGCTGCTCGATGCGTCTGTCGATGCACAAACCTCCAAATCTATCCCAATTATTCTGGACCAGAAGACCCTTCCCTCTCCCATTTCTTCTCCAACTGCACCAGCGCATCCAGCAAGCCCCGACTGGCCTTTTGCTCAATCACCGACTTGGCATGCGCAGGCACTTTGCTGAGTACAAAGTCCGAAACTGCACTTTGGTCGCGGCTCACGGGTCGTCCAATGCCCACTGATATTCTAGCCCAATTGACATTCAGGTGTGGAGGCAACGAACCCAGCACGCTCTTGACTCCATTATGTCCGCGATGACTCCGGCTCCATTGCCGTACCTTGACCACGCCGAGCTCTTCTTCCAGATCGTCGTGCACGACCACGAGACCGACCTCTTGGGGCGCAAGCCCCTCGTTGGCGAGGTATTCTTTGTATGCTTTTGCGACCCACGGCCCGGAGACGTTCATCAAAGTGGGTGATTGAACGAGGGCATACTTGTCGCCGAGCGAAGACCGGGCCGCTTTCTTGCCTAGCCGTTCTGATGTGAAGGCTGGTTGTTGCCCGCCTCCTTGTTGTTTCTGGAAGGACTCGAGCACCATGTGCCCTATGGAGTGGTAGGTTCCCTGGTAGCTGCCGGGATTGCCGAGACCGACGACGATAATTCGGCGGATCGACATTTTGGGGGTTTCTTCTTTGTTGGGTATTTCGTCGTCGCTGTTCGAAGGATTATGTACGGGGTTGGGAGTTAGGTGAAGGTTGCTGGTCGTCATGAATAATGTTTGCGAACTTGCGTGCTGATTGTCTGATTGAAGGTTGTGAATTAAGTTGAAGCTGTCTTGTGGTTTTCGGAAACTGGACTGCAAGAAATGACTAAAAAGAAACAAGTCTAGTAGACTAGGACTAGGACCGACTTTATAATTGAATACAGACACAAAGTTTGTCTGTGACTCAGACCTTGACCCCCAAAGCCTCCCGTCGGCCACGATCCCCTTGTCGTCGAAACCGCTCCGTGAGGTGTTGTTGATGAACGGAGAAACGGGACGAACCTTCCTCTGTCAGCAATCCCGGATGACTCCACTCGCCGAATTGTCGGAAGACGCTAAAATTGCTCCCTGTCCTCGATCGTGGCTGACGACGTTCCCCGCTGACGTCGACGCACACCCCACCAATCGCCTGCCTAAGCCGCGAATCTGCACAGCAGCACCGCCACAACAAACGTCGTCACTCCCGGCCCATTCCCTGGCGGCAGGCTTTTGGGCGACCAACACCACCAAATCCAGACACTCCGCTTTCGTCAGATCCATCATCCATACTGCCACCACGAACGATTCGCGACGACTTCGATTCGACGATATCCAATTTTACTCTCGAGCGCAAAGACGGTTATACTACTATCGCGATATTTTTGCATCATCGATTTTGTCCATCATCGATCTGCCGCATTAAACGATCCGCACCAGCCGAACCAACAAACACCCCTCCATCTCCCTTTGCGCATCCCGCCTTTCAACGATAACATCAGACAAGGTCAAAATGTCGTGGGCCGGTATGTAGTATCTGTCGATACTCTCAAGTGTGCCCTTGTGTATTTACTAACCCCACACTGTTGCGCATAGGCTTCAAGAAAAATGTCAACCGGGCTACGACCACGGTGATGATGAAGACGGGTCATGTCGAGAAGACCAACGATCGAGATTATGAAGTCGAAGAGAGGTACGCATATCCATGGACGGCACAATCAGGGATGGGATTAGTATGGACACCCGGCTAAGACTTGCGAAATGACGACAGACGATTCCGGACCATGGAGGCAGCGTCGCTGCGATTACAAAAAGAGGCCAAGGGATACCTGGACTCTCTACGAGGTATGTCACAGGAATAGCTGGACAAAATTATGTGTTGAGATGGGTGGAAAGGGTACCGGACCCGTCGGCTGACCACGAAATCACAGCAATGACGGCTTCCCAAATGCGCATCGCCGAAACGATCGATGCCTTCTACGGAGACGCTGGTGCCAAGGATGGCGTCAGCAGGAGCTACAAACAAGCAGTCGAAGACCTCGACGCCGAGACCATCAAGGCACTAGACGGGCCGTACCGGACGACCGTATTAGAACCCATCTCGAGATTTTGCGCATACTTTCCTGATGTCAACGAATGTATGTTTTCGCGCCCCCACAAAGACCGAGAAGACACTGACTGACGTGACTTTTTCCAGGCATCAAAAAGCGTGGCCACAAACTCCTCGACTACGACGCCCTACGAGCCAAGGTCAAGAAGCTGGCCGAGAAGCCCGACAAGGATGTGACCAAGCTGCCCCGCACCGAGAAGGAAATGGAAATGGCCAAGGCGGCCTACGAACAACTCAACGACCAATTGTGCACAGAGCTGCCCCAGCTCATCGACCTTCGCGTGCCCTACCTCGACCCGTCATTTGAGGCGCTCGTCAAGATCCAACTGCGGTTCTGTGCCGAAGCCTACAGCCGCATGGCGCAGGTCCAGCAGTACTTGGATGCGGATACTAGGGAGCAATATGCCCAGGGTCAATTAGATAGTCGGGTCGAGCAGGTGCTGCAGGAGATAAGGGAGCTAAGCATCAGCGGGACGGTTTGATAGGCTTTAATTCTATGTGTCTACCAGATCGGTGGTTTGAGTCACGCTGGCAGTGTTGGAAACCTCTTTTCCTCGGGTTATCATTAGAAGGAGGACGGCGGCTTGTAAGAATGGGAAGATAAAATACACATATGAGGTATGATGGCACTTTTTTTTACTTTTCTTTGGGTACTCCTCTTTCGTTGTATCGGTACATGCTTGTCGAGCAAATATTTAATGGTGAAGCCTCATCCATGATCTCTTTGTCGCCGAGTCTCGTTTTAGACTTTATTTTCCATCATCTGTGTTAGCATTTGATCCTCAGTAATGGATATCCTTATTTTTACTTTTGGGTGTGTATGTTCAAGGCATCAATGGTGGTGAGAGATAAGCTAGGTTCACAAGGCATTGCCGTCCCGTTCGACTTTCTCCTCCTTTGGTTTTCCTTGACATGTTCCAGTGCAACCTTTAAACGCTTCTCTACGGTATATACCGCCCTTTTCTGTTTCCGTGTCGCTAGCTTCTCGTGATTCGAACGAGACGCCGCTTTCATGTCCAGTGTGCTACTCTCTTTCTCGAGATGGAGTTGCCCAAGTGGTGGAGGTATGAAAGGTACAAGATAGATGTTGCAACGAAAGTTGGATACGACCAAGCACGGATCTGATGCTGGGGGTATGTTATGGCGTCTTCTTTACATGTGGACGGAGATGAGATGGATAAAAACCTTGTTGCCGCTACGAGGTGGTTTTATATGGCTATTTCTAGCATGAGAGAGGGTTGGTGACCGGAGCTTGGTCTTGTTGTGACATCTCTGGGTTGACTGGATGACCACGTCTCCGTTTATCGTCCTTAAGCTATAAAAGGTTTTCTAGGTAACTTTGTTTCATGATCGTACATATATAAAGAGCGTAACGATATGCTTAATAAGACGGATAATGGGAGTATGAACAGCGGAGCCACAAGCTATATGGCCTTCGTCAAGATTGGACATGAGCTTCAGAGTTCGTGAGGCCCCTTTGCCTGCTCTTCTCGGTCTATTAATAAGACAATTGAACTCTAGATTTGTTTGAGCTTGTGAGAATATCAAGTTGAGCTGGAAACGCTCTCAAGTGCCGGAATGAGACACCACATGTAGTCTGGCTTGGTTTCTTATTCCCCTGGTCATGGATTGAACACTGAGAATATGACATAATGTCCTCAGACCAAGGAGTCGTTAATCGACCATGAATCAATGATGATGTATCTATTTGCAGAGCAGCTAGTGTAAAAGACGGACAATGATCAGATGAACCCTAACGAAAGTAGCATGTGGAACTGCCTCGAAAAGTGCTTTACGTTTACGGGGATCATCGTATTCGCCATTAATCGTCCCAATTTTTGACTACGTATTGTTTTGCCTCTCTCGTGTTCGGGAGGGGCATATGGATAAGGGGTGTTTGTTCGACTCAAGCATGGTCCCGTGGTCGAAGGCATCTGTCAATGGCTTTTGGAGTCTTGTGGATCCTTGATCCTAAAGGCGGAGCTTCCGAGCGGGCTTTATGCGGATTTTTGTGAGTTGTGGATGAAGGAAGGAGGCTCATCATGCTATGACTCTATGAGTTAAGAAGTAAGCAGGCGAAATCGTTACGAGCACTTGCACATGTGGCGCAATTGGAGTTGAAATGAACCAAAGAGAAAAACGATGATATCGAACGGCGATTCGCTTTCAAGATCTTCAGTTTTTGTTTAACAACCAGCCAGGCGTGCCAGGATGGGATTTCTCAATGTCCATCATGATGATTGGCAATGCTATTTTGAGGCTGAAACGTGGGCAGATCGCATCAGAAAAGCACCCCACCCCCACTAAATTTCTCCACTAGGGGTGGTGTTTCGTAGCGCTGGGCCAGGGACTCGTCTCTCAGTGGTTGGCGCTCCTGGCGCTGTCCGGGTCCGATGCTGTGGTCTGGAAGGTCTCCGACTCGTCGACGCTCCTGGTGTCAGCGTCTCGGGTCAGCGGATCGTGTGGCCTGTATTGGACACCATGTTCGGATTTTCATGAGCTGTTTTGGGAGTGGTCGAGTTTGCCAGTGATTTGGAGTGAGTTGTTTCTTTTCTCCTCGAGTCCATAAAGATGGGCAGATAATTGGTAGCGGGCCCGTTGACGTCCAGCCGTGGTTCGTCAACGCTCCTTTTGGTGATTGCGTCAATGTAACAACCGGAGCTGCATTCCGCGCCCCGGCAACAGTATCACAGATAATCTCACTGTCGAAATAATCACAGACATTTTGCGCAATCATGACTGCTGTGTTGATGGCAAGATATGTATGCCAAGGATTTTGTTTACGGTATCTTTTGCTCGCATTGTAGCGAGCAGCCCAAGACCTGTAGATTCTGACGAGAATTTCCACTCTCACACCATCCGGCCAAAGTTCGGCCCGGTTTCCCCAAGTTCATGAACTCGAAAAAGACGCAAAAGCGATGGAGGGTGGTAGTATAGACTCTTGAAGGAGTGATATTCGTATTTAAAGAGTAAATAAAGAAAAAAAACACATGCAGGACAGCAACCATCGGCCCCGCGACCAGCCGTTTTGCTGCGAGGGCCTGGAACGTCGGGTGGGTGATAAGGTCGCATTCAGGCTATACCACCCTGAGAAGGTGGGTTTGCGGGTAGGGGGGTGGCTTTGTTGTCTCGTTGGGGAGATCTGTTGATCATGCTGCACTGGGGGAAAAGTAAACACATTAATAAAGGAGTAAAGTACAAGCCGAGATATTGTACACGGATACAATCATGGCCACAAGACAGATAAGGATCAACCCTGGTGCACCGAACCGCTGCTGTACCATGTTGCGACGAACTGTTGCCAAATCATTTATCCTGGGACTCAAATACGCGTCTAGTGAAACGAAACAACGAGAGATCAGTAAAGAGCTGGGACTGCGCCTTGTCCGAGGTTAGAAGTGGTTTGTTGGGAGTGGCCCAAAAGTCACACTGTAACCCTGCGGCTCTCACCTTTGCCAATTGCCCAGTGAAAGAAACGTTTCACCACGTGTGATTCGCTCATGGCAATTTCTACAATGAAGAAAAATCGACCTTTTGTTTTACGAGGTCTTGGTTGTTAGAAGAAGCAGTCTACGCCTACGGTAGTGGCCTTTGCCCGAGGGTCTTGGTACGTTACTCGAGCGCTGTTGCCTTCCGCTTTGAGAGGGATCGAAACAAAATCACTTCTAGCCGCGGGACGACCGACCACATGCCGTAGAAAGCTATTATAGTCAATGTAGTGTGAGGGGACGAAAAGCCATGTGAAGGTGTACCGATACCTCTAGACTGGGAAGGTCGCCAACGACAATGGATAATGGGGTTGACGGCGATATTGTATGCATCACCCCCTCATTGCCGGTTGTTTGGTTCATCTCGACCTTTGTCCGTTTTCCTGGGAGAACGATGCAACTTCCTTATTGGAAATCCTTGGCGAGCAATAACTGCATATGGGCAGCCCGAAAGGTTGGGAGGGAGAAGTTCCCATTGCCACTTTCCGTTCCATCTCTTCCGCTACAAGAATCGATCCGGTTGCTTTTCCCGACACGCCATTTACACCATCATGATTCACTGCTAGAATGGAGGTTGCTGGAGCTGTGATTGAGGACCAAACCCCGCTATACAGACACCCCCATTGTTAGTGCGTTTAGTGGGCATTGTCCAGACCCCCTCTGGCCCCTTCCTTCCTTAGCACTGGATGCTAGCGCTCTTCAAGCATTCCAAAACAACGTGGGGACGTCAGAAAATGACTGGCTCTCGGCTGCCCAGCCTGAAGAGTGGACCCTGGTGATCCGCATATCACACCCCTGTCACTTCCCCTGCCCCCCTGGCCAGGTTCCCCTGCCGGTCAATCAGGAACTGGGATTTCTCAATTCAACCGTTTTGACGAGTTTCGCCCATCGACACAAGACAGACCTATCCACTCGGCCATTGTTGCCACCAGGTACAATGCGTTGAGCACCTTTCGACTTGTCTTTCCACTACATATTCTGGCGTGTCCACCTCTACCTTCGTTTCGTGCCTCTTGATCTCGTTTTCTTCCTCCTCTCGTTGCATCAACTTTTACGCAGGCCGTGTCCAGGATCACATAACACCCGTATCCCGGTAACTAACACGGACTTATTGACTTCGTGTTACGCTCATTTCCATCATCACACCCGAGGTGCTACCAACCTCCCTTCGACCAACCACACTAATTACGCCAACCACCACACGTCAAAACTGCAGCAACCCGCTCCAGGTTGGGCAGAGCTTGTCATCGACTTTTTCAACCGATCACAACGAAAAATTGTCACAAGTCAACACCAAGATGAATATCACCAAGAAATTCGACCGCGCCTTCCAGTGGGCGGGTGAGAAGATGGGGTCCGAGGCCAAGACGACAATGTCGGACGACTTCAAGAATCTGGAGACCGAGATGGCTTTGCGATTTGAGGGTAAGTTTTAACCACACTACTACCGTTGCCATGTCCATTGGCTGACATGTCCAAGGTATGGAGCGGCTCCAGAAATCCATGAGTGTCTACGTCAAATGGATCGGTCGTCGTTGCGAGGGTTCCGAGGACAGGGAAAAGAAGATTCCTACTGCCTTCCTGGGCAACACCATGATCAGCCACGGCGAGGAGTTCGCACCAGATTCCGAGTTCGGAAACTGCCTGATAGCGTTGGGTCGTGGAAACGAGAGGGTAGCGGCAATCCAAGACAACTTTGTGAGCGAGGCCACCACCACATGGCTCGAGTCTCTCGATCGGTCGTTGGCCATGATGAAGGAGTACCAAGTAAGTCACAGACTCCAATGTTCCTACTTAAGCCCGCGGACTAACCAAGCTTGCTCAGGCTGCCCGCAAGAAGCTCGAGAACCGCCGATTGGCATACGATGCAAGCATCACCAAGATGCAGAAGGCGAGACGCGACGATTTCCGTATCGAGGAAGAGCAGCGAGCCGCCAAAGCCAAGTACGAGGAGTCGTCTGAAGATGTTGTCCGCCGGATGCAGGATATCAGAGACGCAGAGGTCGATAACGTGCGGGATCTCACCAGCTTCCTAGACGCCGAACTTGACTACCATGAGCGATGCGCCGAGGAATTGAGAAGAGTCCGCAAGAGCTGGGCTGCCTCAGGTGTGTCTAGCGGCCACGGTAGCTACGGCTCTGTTGTTGAGCGCCGCCCGACGGGTAGGAGCCGTTCGAGCACTGCACAGAGCATCTCACGCACCAACAGCCACCACAACATTTACGAGGCCGATGAAGAGTCGGAGGCCCCACCAGTCCGCATGCCGATTCGCAGCGCCACCACCCGTCCCGTCCTGGGTATGCAGCCACAGCACCAGCAAGGCGATAGCCCGCCTCGCTCCATGATCGGAAGAGCCAGTACTTTCCAGGGAGGAGCGAGCCTGGACCGCGAGCGTGTCAGATCCGGCAGTATCTCGGCGACGACTTCTGCAGCTAGCTCGACTTATGCCGTCAACCAGCACATTTCGAACGTTGGGGGCTTGCGTGGACAGCTGAGACCTGTCAACAAGATCGTGACCAGCCGGGACAGGGACGACGTTTTCGGTGACGATGAGAGCACAAGCGACAGTGGCAGCCCAGACTATCGCAGCACCAGTCCTGCAACTAGTATTGGCAGTCTGAGCCGGACATACAGTAGTGCCGGGTCGACTGGAAATGGCTTCCGCAAAGCTCCACCCCCGCCGCCCCCCAGCCGATCCAAGAAGCCACCACCTCCGGTGCCCGCCCGCCGAGAGGTTGGATACTAGAGGTCGACTACCCTCTAATAGGTGTCGCCACTGGTGTGACAGTGGTGCCTTGTATTTACGGTTGGCGTGGCAGTTCTGGACCCGGTAACAGGAGGGTCAACGTGTGTCTGGGCTATATTCTTTTTCCTTTCTCTGTTCCTGCATCTTTCATGACAAGACACTCATTGGGAGGAATCACTTGATGGTATTGTAATTCGGCGTTGTCTGGAAAACTAGCGGTGATAATATGGCGCTTGGTGTTCACGTCTGAGACTATCTTTTGTTGCTTGGCGTGTTTCTGGACTGGATCCATTGCTTTATGGTTTCTGGGGCGTTGGTATTCATAGTTCCGAAGACGGCGTGCTTCCCTATTCTATGAAAATAAACTGGGTGTTCTACAGGTAGCAGGTTGTTTTCTCGTTGCTTCTTTAGTGGACTGGTTCAGTTTGTCATTTTTCTCCTGAAGGGAGTCAAGAAACATCAAGTAGAATTAGGTCTAAATACCGAAATTAATTCATATAACTTTCTAGAGAAAATACGCAATCTGTATTGACTTTGTGATAGAACTGTAAGTTTGTTCAGACTTGAATCTTCCGTTGGTGAGGAGAAGACACGGGTTGTGCCGGTGACTTACACGGCCCTTGGCTTCGGGTCCACCCCCACACAACGCTAAATCATCCCTGTCAGCACCTGCAGGACCCCACTGCGCTTGGCCCTGCCTCTCTCCCTGACGTCTTTGCGATCTTGAGCTTGTCAAATTGCAGACTCAAAAGGTTTGCCAGCCATCAACCATCACACCGACAAATCTAGCAACACAACAGATTTGATCAAGCCGCCAGCCACCAATAAATCACAAAAATAGAGAATCACTATTCATAGATTCCTTCTGTCATTGCCACAAACTCCCGCGACGATCCAAGAGCTGCCGATCCAGCTTTCACCACGACGAGGGACTCAACGAGCCTCGCCCGACCCATTCGTCAACCCCGGCAACCAACTAGCTAACTCGCGTGCGTCGGTCCACCTCTCGAGTCACGACGCAAAGCAATACGGCAGGCTAGGCCGGCTAGCTGTCAAATCGCGGCCAGTTGTGCACACACCATGGCAACGGAAGACGCGCGATACCGCGAATCCTCGCAATTCAAGCAATGGTCCTTTTCACACTCGCAGCTAGCAGCCCTGCGCGAAGACACCAACGCCAAAGCAGTGAGCAGTATCTCCGAGCGCCTCTCCGAAAGACTCGTATCCGGCACTGGCGCCCCGTCCGGGGCAACCTCGTTACCGCCCTCGAACAATGCATCCAACGCGAATACACCCGATCCCGAGGGCAGCAGCCCATCGTTGCCAGAATTCCTGACAGCCGCGGAGGAGTCCACTCTGGTGACGTTTTACGTCTCGGAACTGTTGCGCGCGGGGGATCATGCGGAATTTAGCGACGAGATTAAAGCCACTGCTGCGGTGCTGTTTCGACGGTTTTATATTACGAATAGCATCATGACCTACCCGCCGCAGGAGATGTTGATCGTTGCGCTGTTTTTTGGGTGTAAAGCTGAGGGGGCTTTTCCGAGGATATCAGAGTATGTTACTGCTACCCTCTGGGTACTAAGGATTTGAAGCGGAAATAGGTTAACTGACGTGGGGATGGTGACAGCTTTTTAAAGACCTTCCAACGCGAACACCCCGAGGAGATCCTTGCTGGAGAGTTTCTGCTCTTTCGTGGAGTTAGGTTCTCTATCGACGTCAAGCATCCGTTCCGCGCACTAAGGGGCGCGGCCATGGAGCTGAGGAGTTTGGGGGATATCGATGTATGCTGTTCTCTGCTCCTCCTTATTATCGGAAGTTCAAGCTAACAGATGTGCGACGGGAACAGAGCAAACGAATCGACGACGCAGAACGACGAGCGCGCCAGATCCTGCGCTTCAGCCCCCTCATGACGGACGCCTACTTCCACTACACACCCAGCCAGATCATGATGGCAGCGTTATCGCTGGCCGATCGTGGGCTCGCGGAACGGCTCATCCAAGCGACATTTCATTATGTCCAACCGCAAACGGAGAGCGAAGCCAACACACCCGCCGCGTCGGGAACAAGTGGCGGAGATGGACAGCGCAGCAAACCGCCCACAGAAGATCAAGCTACCATTGTCGGTTCGTACATCAGGGATCGAGTGCTTGGCACCGTGGAAGCATGTAGAGATCTGCTGCACAAGGAGTTGCCTGAACGGAGGGAACACTGGGCTGATGTAGGACCCCCATTTCATTCATTCTTGTTTGGCAGGTCCGGGCTAACCTGCTATGTTGCGATACACAGAGAAAAATGTACAAGGCGCATATCCTACCGCTACGGAAAAAGCTTAACAAGTGCCATGATCCGGACCGGTGGAATTTGGTCGAGTTGCAGAGGCAGACACGGGAACAGGCGGCCAAGAAGGCGGATTCTGATGATGAAGGGGCCGGTGGGGGCGGCAGGAAATCTGTTGATGATGATGCTGCTGTTTTTGGGGGAGACTTGTCTGGACCAGCGGCGACTAAGAGGCGTAAAGTTGGCCAGGTCAAGTTGGAGGATCCTTTTGGGGGGGCTTTGTGATTTATCACAAGGTATTGGGAAGGGGTGGACGAGGAGGATGGTCGATCAGGAGGATACTGATATGGTGCATATGAAGTGACTCTGGTTGGTAAGATAACAAGAAGAGATGTCTATATTTTCGTTCAGGTTTGTGAAAACGATAGACAGCCTACATACACTTCCGAGAGCGCAGGAGAGGCAATGGATAGAATGCAGCTTGATATTTGTGGTGACAACAAATCCACTACATGGTACCCATAAAACGGTCTTGGGGCCCACAGAAGAAAAGGGGTCAAAACAAATAACGAACAAGATCATACCTAAACGTGATGATTTTATTCACACATGAATAACAAACAAGCTGATGCTGAACAGACCACATTACACCTTTATACATGGTATCCGTTGTTTTACTCGCTCACAACACATGTATGATATATGAGTATGTGCTCACCATCCAAGTCAAGTCTCTTGACGTTGACTTGCAATCTGAAATTCTGAATGAGACCGTGTATTGAGGTTGTGAAGCTATAGTAGTACATACTCTGATATATTATCTAAAGCACAGTCTACCCAATGATTTCGCTTATTAAAATGTATAATTATAAACAAATTCAGTAAGCGCCAGATACTTCACTTTCTGCCAACGTATGTTTATTCTTTCGCCGGTTGAAGAAAACCAGGGGATTAGAAAAGACTAGACTTGGAACTTATCGTAGGCTACTAGCATGGATTTTCTTGTCATTCCTCAAAACAGGGTTAGGATGTTCGGATAATGTAGAGCTTTACTTTGAACTTTTATCTCATCCCACAATCTGATCAACTCACATTTGACCATATATCAATTGTCTGATTATCGCGTCTCCTGGGTCTCATGGCCTGGTACTTATGAAAAATAACCTACCTGGAATCTGTCAGAGTCGACATTATAGACTAAACGAGAAAAGGTTAAGAATTATTACGAAAAGAAAAAAACCCGATCAACGCGTTCAGATGAAGAACTCCTCAGGCATTATGAAAGATCACTCAAGACATGGTGTGAATATGTATCAAGTGTTCAAGAGTCTTATCAACCCACGCACGAAGCAAAGTGACGCATATAACGATTAAAAATCTTCCCTCGGGATACTGAGAACAAGGTGTTGCGTTGTGAAGTGGCTGGAAAAGAAAGGTTAAACCAAATATGGCCCTAGACACCAACGCCAGGAGAAAGTATTACCCATACAAAAACTAATATGTCACCGCCGAATTTAACATCAAATGACGGTATCGGCGAGAGTCACCGACCGATAACTCGAAAACGATCAGAGGACCGGGCGCTGGAGGCATAATTAGAAATTAGAATAGAAGCCAACGCCCAGACAAAACCGAGGGGAGCCAAGGCGTTGCGTACCAAGAAAGATTCAAAGAAAGTATCTGAAAATTCTCATCAGGGCATATAACAGGGCATTAAAGCACACAAGTATCACTACAAATATGTACTAAGGAAATGATGCTCGATTGGCTGACTGTATAAAGCAATACTAGTGTAACTCCCCTACTACAGCTGGTAAACTTGATACTAGGTTATAACTCCCCAAAATGACCCCCATATGGCATAAATCATGATTCTTTCATCTTCTGGGCCCTTATCTCTCTGCCACTGTCTCCCAAAATGGCCGAGATATTGCATAAGTAGTTAATATCTCGTCAGATATTTGCAAGTCATACCCCCCTTTGACTATCTGACCATGTCACCATCTAAGTAGTATACTAAATCCATCATCCCTCTACTCGATAAACTTCCCAGCACGCAGAACCACCCGCAACTCCGAGGAATAGCCGAATCCCCCAGAGCCCGGCCTCCACATCTTCTCCCACTTCACGACCTGTTCCAGGATGGCGCCTCCTCGGGAAGCAAAATGGTGCCGGATAACCGGGCCCCAGATCTTGTCATCTTCCTTGCACCCAGTCTTGATGGGTTTGGGTTCTTTGCACACAGCCTTGGTTACTGCCGCGGCTAGTGGTGTTGGTAGCAGCTCAGTCGGTATTAGGTGGCCATATTCTGCGAGCATCGCATGCGGGTCATTGACCAGGCCCACCACGGCATTCATGAATGGTGTGGCTGAGCTCTTCCCTGCTGTCGGTGGTGGCTTGGACGGGTCGGTGGTGAAGGGGTCGTCGTTGTCGTTGTTTTCTCTCGTAGGCGGCGCAGGCTGCTCCTGGCACAGACGTTCACAGAGCCAGTGCATCATGGCATACCGGACCGTGTATATCTGGATGCTCCGGTTGTAGTTATCTGACCGTGCCTGGTCAGGGCGCTGTTCGTACCCGGGTTCGTTGTACCAGGGCTGCTCGCAGAATATCATGGCCTGGATCGAGACCAGAAGCTGCTCGAGACTGGACTGGCCAGGGATCCATTCCTGTCCTTGACTCCATGTGCCCAAGAGCGACAAGCAGACCTTCCCGCAGGCGTACAGATTCGGATTGAAGCGTACTTTGCCCCCGCCAGTGGTGCGGAGCTGCATTTGGGGGGGTTTGTCGGGGAAGTTGGCTCCGCAGAACAGGTCGAATTCAAATAAACCGCCTTCGTACGGAGTGCCGGACGGTCCGACAAAAAGGACCTTCATGACGTCGAGACGAGACGACGCATGTCGGACGTAGATGCCCTCTGGTAGGCTGTTCCTTAGGGACGAGAGCTGGGTGATCAACTTCTTCATGCGCCCTTTGCACACGGATCCTTCGCTCAAGCTCTTGGCTTCTTTTTCATAGTCAAAGGTCGGCCAGAACTCGTCGTCGGGGATCTCCTCGACACGGTGCTCAGCATGCCATGCTGCTGCGTCTTTGGCGAGCCACTCGCGCTCTTGGCTGCGCTGCTCTTCACCAAAGCGCGCAGCGCTGATTTGGGCTGCCGCCGATCCGGATGATGATAGGTAAATGGCGGCCTGGCGGTTACGTTGCGGCTCCGCCTTCTTGCGGATTACCGTCAGAGAGTCTGCAAGAGCACAGATGCGACGGGCTAATTTCAACCCCTGGTCTTCTCGGAGTTCTCGGGTGTGGATCGAGGCTTTTGATTGAAAGAACTGGCAAGATCTGCTCAGCTTCTCCAGAGTTAATGCCACTGAGCTGGTTGTTTCAAGGGCTGAAACGTCTTGCGCGGCCTCGCAAAAGGTAACAGCGGCGAGTTGCTGATCCAGGGGATACAGTCTCTGGGCGACGAGAAGACTCCAACGCGTGTCTTCATGACGAGTCACCGCCTCGAGAAAATCGAGCAGGGCATTATAGAGCCTCGCCTTCCCAGCTATCTCTTCCATGGAGTCGTTTCGTAGCAGCTCGAGTGCAGCAAAGATAAGCGGGCTCCTCGAGATCATGGCTGTTAGGAGGTCGTGTCGCCCTTCGCCTCTATCGTACTCAGTTGTAGCTTTCTCATTGGGCAGCAAAGCCGCCAGTGCCTTGAAATGGGCCTCAAGCTGCTTATTTGGAATGCCATAGGTTGAATTTGTGTTGGGCTTGGAACCAACTGCCTTTCGCAAAGGATTCTCAACAGGTTGATGGCCATAGCCGGTGCCCTTAGCGAAGGCTGATGAATGGCTCGGAGCCTTGGGGGAGTTCTGGGATGATGTGTTGCCTTGCTTGGGAATAGATTGTTCTGCTTCGAGTTTCGACTTGCCAGTGACCTTTTGCTTCGTATGCTCGATATATTGGCGCAAGGTGAGCTTCTTTTTGGATTGAAAAGTTGATGGTGTTTCAGAGTATGGCCCGCAAAGCAAGCAGAAGATAAATCTCAACCGAACTTCCCTGTAGCACTCAGGATGAATCGTCGTGATGACTGGTTCGGAGAAATATTTGGCATAATTTCCACATTCAGAGCAGAAACGTATGCGGCACCCACTACAGTCCGCCGCGGTACCTGACGCCGAACCTGGTACTGTCCTTTCAAAGCGTTTGGCGACGATGGAAGGTCCCGTCAGAGACCCAGATGTGCAAGTCCTGCATTTGACGGACGTCATCCTCCTGCCATGGGCTTGGAGCATCTCGCGCGGGCTGATGTCTTTGATGGTGGTGTCTGGAAATGCCCACTGCGGATCAAAGCCATCCTCCAGCAGGGGCTTGAGCCCATGTGCTATGTTGGGCTCCGTCATGGTCGGCGAGCAGTGGGCGTGGAGGGAGAGGGGGTCCTTGTCCGAGGCACACGATTCCGTCAAGTCGATTGGATTGTCTATGCTTGAGCCGGGGTCGGGCTGCTCACACCGAGATGAAGAGGATGCACCTGCAGAATATTAGATTCCAACCCTGAAAAAGTTTAAATTGTGGGTGTGGCGCTGCATGTTAACCTTTTGCCATGGAACTTTGCGCAGTCTGAGCTGCTGCTGCTGCTGCAGGAGTCTTGGAGGTCTTGCCAACCCGAGCCTGCTTCGACTGCGAGTTCTGAACCTCCCCTTCTTCATCTGAGTAACGACGCTTGGCCATTTGGAATCTCATGTCTATCCTATCTCGTATTTTGTTAATCTTTGCCTTCATGGACTTCATGGCTGGAGCATGTGGAGTGGGGACGAGGCACAGGTGCGGGTATGCGTCGGAGAAGAGAGTCTGTTGTCGTAAGCTGATCCAACTGCAACTTAATCTGAATGATTGCCGTCGACGAACTCGACAGGGTTACGTCGATTACGTCTTTGGTGGTGAAGAAGGGAAGCAGTCAAGGGCACCCCATCGGCTGTTTTGAGCCTCCTCTTCCGCTCCTGCACCTGCCTGCAGCTTACCTGTCAGGTGGAAGCCGGTCTGCTAGTCCTGCGCCTGGTCGGAAGGTACGGGCAGAGGATGGCCGAGTGGTGGTGTTTGGACGGCAGTGTGGTGTCAATAGGTACCCGTGGACTGGACGGTGGAACTGCACAGTGTGCCCTGTGGAACGCTTCCAGACCTGTGTGTGGCTGGAACGGTGCCAAGAAACGAACGATTAATGGTGGAGGGGAATACCGGTCAGCAGCTCAGATGTACATACATGCTTTGCCCGTGGTATATGACGAGACCGATGCCCCGACTCCCATAGACCTGTATTGTGCTGTCGCCCTGCAGGAAGCCTAACCCAACCCAATCTAACCGTAAGAAGAGTCTGGATATTCCTTTAAGGCCAACGGTCGGTTGCTGTCGAGAGATTCCTGGTATTTTCGATAATGAAAGCGTGTTTCTTTTTGTCCTTTCCTCTCTTGTCGGTGTGTCGCTGCGTTGCAGTCAGCTGTACTTGCTCTGACGCGATGGAATCGCATGTGGCTCAGTGGCTGTAAATTCTGTCTCTCGGCTTGCCCTAACCGGCTGGTCCGTTACGAGGCGTTCAGCCAAATGGGAGGGGTTCTGGAAAGCCACTGACCCTTATTTCTGCTAGCCGAGGATAAACGTTTGGCAAATTCCGTGTCGCTGGCGAAGGTACGTTTTGACTTGGTGGGCGACCTAATGAAGTGTGCTCGTTGTGATTTGAGTCGGGTTCAGTCCATCCTATGGAATAGCATCATGAATTTTCCGCATTTGGCGTTTGGGTTGCCTAGGACCGAAGACCTCAAGGCATTCAGGCCCCTGGAATAAACAACCTATCACGACGGTCAGGCACCTGACCGAATGTGCATTTTTGGGTCGTCATACGTGACCAATTAAGGCCTGCAATGAGATGGAAGCCCCACACAGTGCGATTGACCCTAATGAGCAGCTGCTCAGTCATCGAGACTCTTGGTACATTTGTGTTAAAGGGATGGAGACATGCGAACCCGGAAGCCTTTGAGGGTCATAAGTGCTTTGTGGGCGACGAGGAAGGTCGAGATGGAGAGTGTATTGGCAAACGGTCGCGGCTCGTGTCTCCAGCCCCCCCATCCTTTCTGATCAACTGGTCCCGGCAAGGAGATAGAAAGGAAGAGGGTTCTACTTAGCTCCTGTCGTGAAGATCTTGGAATGATGGCGGATTTCGTGACGGAGTCCATATTGATCTGCAGGAACGGCATCTCGAAGAGGGTCCGCAACCCTGACCAAAGGGCCCGCGACAGCAGTACAAGAAAAGAGTGTTGAGCCAGCCATCACAACCTCTCAGGCGAAAGGAGCTCGGGGATGAATGGTCCAGGCCGATGCCTCCAGAAAACCTACCCAGCGTGAGCTTTCATGAGGGTTCGGGCACCATCCCGGTGTTGAAAGAAGTTGACAGATGGGAGTTGCGGAGAACAAATTGCGAGAGCAACATTTAACCCAAGTTTTGAATCACAGAATGTGGTCCCAACGGTTTGATCAAATGCGTTTTGGTAGCTTGCATGATGTTTTAATCCCTTTAGATGGTTTGAACATGTCTGGCTCGACGCTTCACCCTTCAACTTGGTTGGATAACACTGATGCTCGAATTGTGTGCCTATGCACTCAAATTCCGAATCCCAATATCATGATTGGATATATTGTTTCCATCGTTTCTCACTCAGATACAAGTCTGTCGGTGCTATAGGGTTAAGCCCAAGATTTAATGAACACTCGGTGTAGGAGAGAATATTACTTGTACCGTTTTTATTAAGTTCGACAAGGCCTGTGTCACGACCTAGCTGGGAGACGGCGGAACTCATCTCATTAGGCACTATGGACGAAGATTCTAGACTAAAGAGAGAGAGAAAGAAAGGAAGAATGTGCTGTGT